>JAECUM010019111.1:0-61375 GCA_016617855.1 Megalonaias nervosa | reverse complement strand
TTTGAGAAAGGGGTCATTAGGATCCCAAATATCTTAAGCAAGACGTTTTACAATCAGATTATAACACCTGTTTCAGGGAGTCGTTTGTCATGTTATTATAGGAAAGTGCAGGTAGAGTCATTTACGTAACTGCACACGTTGGGGTGATCCACAAAACAGATAACACCATTAATGAAGATGTTTAAGTATAAGTAATGAGGTAAGTAAACGTCCTTGGGGCACATGAGTCCATCTGACTACGAGCTGGCAGACCCTCTGACCTCACACGGTGTTTTCTGCCACTCAGACAACTATCTAAGTCCGATGTGACTTAGGAATTTGTATTTTGTTTGCATGAAGGATCTCTAATACCCTAAGGCATGTTGGGATGTCCGTAGGAATGGCAGCAGGAAGAACCTTCTGTTTATTAGGCCTCCAAAAATTCTATACAGGTAATAACCTAAGACGTTTGAGTGAAGCGGAAGGATTTTAATAGAAATTATTGTCTGAGAACTTGTAAAGAACCCAGAAAAGACTGCTATGTTAAAACTCTCCTCTGTGTTGATTTCAAATAAGAATAATGTTCATATGTATCAATTCATTCATTTGGATGTTCCGAAAACAATGAAGCTCACTTTGTCGCATGCACATCGTCGATATGGGTGATTCGTTTGAATGTAATCAAGTAGCATTTCTTCAAAATGGCTGCCATGACAACCATATGAGCAAAGGGTCACTGCAACACCTACTGCAATTATGATCACGCAGAAAATGAAACTAATAAACCTGAACAACGCATCATGTTAGTCTATATATTCACCTGTAAGACCACCTCAAACCGACTTATGTGTTCACCCGTTGCATTCGCTTATTTTAATAACAGTTGTTGTGGAGTTTTTCCTTAAGGTATTTGAATTTCTTGATGTGTTGAAACTTTCTGAATTCCTCTTCAATGACAATGTGTTTATTGTCAACTCTCTAAGACAAAACATCAAATCCACCATCGGAGAAAACGCCGATGTTAACTAGTCACGTCCTGCTTACCATCTCCGCATCTATATATCTGAGACGACTACTACTGATTTGTTGCAAGGTAACCTCTGTTCAGTCTTCTACGCTTCAAAAGGTATACACACAATGACCAGTAAAGCGATTGATTGAGTAGTCTCTATATAGCGGTGTATGACATGATGCCAATGTTTACGAACAAGAAGGCAAACACTTAAATTCATTAAAAACAATTCCCCAGTATTATGAAATACGCTTGCCAGTTCTCTCTCAGTTTCAGGTTCCTCCGAATGCATACCAGTATATTATCTCTTGTAAGGAAACTGTGAGGAAACTAACGTTCTCTTTCAATTTCTTTTGCATACTCTTAGAACCAGTGTGATACTACACCAATTTTGAAAACAATTTTTTCACACCAAATGAATGCACATGACAGAGCATCGTGCCAACTATTTTGCTGTTTCCCATCCCTATGTCCTTGTAAGTATTTTTCAATGTCTCAGATTTACTGTTTTATACAACATCTGGTTATTTAATTAAGAATGTCGTCATAAGTAAATATAATAAGCAGCTTGCTACATTTACTTCCTTACTGATTATTTCTTGGATACGGTCTAGGCGGTATCTGTTTGACACTTGCATGATAATAGAAACGATACAATTATTATTAAATTCTTGTATTTAATGTCTTGTATTAACAAACTCCAAATGAAATTGTTGATGATCCAGTAGGTAACTCTGACTGTAAGTTCAAGTTTCGCATAACATGTGTATGTATGTATATATAGATAGATAGATAGATAGATAGATAGATAGATAGATAGAAAGATAGATAGGTAATAAGTACACTGTAAACATACCTTGCCTATCTTGTGTTAATATATAAGGGTCTAAATGAATTTTAGTATAATAGCATTGTAGCTAAGCCGAACAAGAGACTGATTGGTTGGAATCTTTTAGCAAATCTTAACAAATATTCCGTCATATCAAGCAAATTGGCGCATGTGTTTTAAGCAGCTTTTGACAATTTTAAAAAAAAAATCATTTTATTAAAGTGTCAGCATCAATTGACATAGTATAACCTATTGTTGTAGGAAGAGAATGCACTCGTTTCCAAATGTAAACATAACGAATGGTTTCAAATAAAAAACAATTCCAGTAAAGCGAGTTTAACTTGAATAGGGACCTTACATATGAATATCTTGAAACTAATCCGAAGCAAAAAAAAAAAATATAAATAAATAAAGAAGCAAGTTTGATGGTCTTTTACAATTTTATAACTAATATAAGGCCGTAAATACATGATTGACATTTCATTCCAGTAAAATGATTTGAAATAACTTTAACCTTTTCTTGTCATTAAATTGATTGCTAACATTTGACAGTTTTTAGCGTACTGAAACTATTACACAATGGCAAACAGTTTTCAAAGCTGACATGTTACTGAGAAGCTCAGAATGCTGTCTATCATTGCTTTTGTGATGAAAAAAAAGTAATTTTTGACATTACGATATGTTTCAGTGTTACTGAATGTTCATGTTCATTATAAACATACTATTAGTACCATATTTATTTTACATACAACTGAATAAAAAATTATTTGGCAGGAAACATTAGTTTTTTAAATAGCGTGGCAACTCCAACCACTTAATTGCATCCTAAGACCGCTACAACGGAATATTTAAGATTTACTGACCATTTTCATAACTAATACCCAAACTGATTATTTGTATTTATCATAACGCTACAATGCTATTTAGGTTTATAAACTTGAATCGTATTTTTCTTTCTTGCACACTTGTGACAGCAGTTAATGACGCACAAGTTAGTGATACGATTTAGAACAAATGAATGTCTCGCTGTCCGAATCATCCAAACTGACATGGCAATTGCACCGCCACATTTTGCGCTGTCAGTAAACACGTTCAGTAGCCTAGTTTTCATAACATGAAGACTTGTATGTGTGTGCTCATTTTATATGAAATTTATACAACTTGTTTAATATTTTTAGTCTGTGATGGCTTAAGCTCGGAAAAGATAAATGTGTTTCGACTTCTTTCGTAAATTTCATATGAAATGAGCCCTGTTGTTTAATTATCGTTTCATCTAATTGAACCTGCATGCTTAAGGTCTTATTTTTAGTTTGATTTTCCCCATACAAAAGCTCTATTCAACTGAAGACACGGCTGCATATTTTTCAGTCATCGTGTTTTAGCAGGTGCTAATTTAGTTTACTTAAATTACTTTTATGGCATATATTAACTCAAACTATCAAGTTCAGGCAACTGCGCGCTTTAATGTAAACGAATGCTACATTGACACCAATGAAAATTATTTGACAAGCTTATTTTCTCTGTATTCAATCAAATTCATTATAGCACTGACACAGACAAGTTGGATTGCTCCAAGGATCACATAGACAAATCATAAGCCGGAAGTATATCACGGCCATGATTACGTAATCATTGAAAATATAAGAGGCATGCGAAAAAATTAAATATAAGTCAGTGTATATTGGCACAGAGCCGAAAAAGATTTAATTTACTTTTAAAGAAAATAAATTTACATTAATTATGCATAGTGTTGCCATCATTGATTGAATTCAGTAACAATAATTCGCATGTGTCTTGATAGGTGTTTTTTCCTCACCTCAGGAAATCTTGTTTATCATGTTCATGTTCATATTTTAGATGCCATTTTTACAGTTTCTATAATGTCTTATAGAGTGACTGCCTGTGTAATGGTCAGTTGTGTGTGTGTGTGTGTGTGTGTGTGTGTGTGTGTGTGTGTGAGAGAGAGAGAGAGAGAGAGAGAGAGAGAGTCATTGAAACATATTCCGCTACTTTGTTCGCCTTATCTCTAGTAATGATACGGTCACCATATCATCCATTTTGCCTCAGAGGGTTAATAATGATTGTGCAGCATAACATAATAGAAGAAGCGTTATACATATAACGTCATCATACTGATAAGTGTGTTTATATTACTTTTATAAAATCTAACAACAGACTCGACGACAACAAAATATATTATTTTCTTTCATACTTTGGATGAAACAATTAAGTAAGCTTATTCATGTATTATAAATGTAATACTTCCCTTCAGGGCCACCACCACCTCCTTTTAGTTCTAGTGGAAAATACCGTTAGACACACGAAAACCATGCGCATAAATTTGATATGTCAATCTTAAAGGTTTTGACGACTTTATGACGACCTAATGGCTACTCACCGTATTTTGTTTCTTTAAACTTTTCCCTCGTATCACAACTGGATTGGCTAACCTTAACATTGGATTCCTTCACAAACTCTTTTTCTAACTGATATCACGAACACGTTCTTTGGAGCAGCTATACACAATGTAAAGGATGGGTCTAAAATCGGAATCCTGCCAGATAGTCTGAAGTTTCGAGAAATCCATCAACTGTGCGCTAAAACTAAGTGACTTGAAGGCATTTGATTGAACAAGCTCGAAGGTCACATGATTCTCTTAATGGTTGATTCGGTCTGTCACACTTTTATAGGCAAACTACGTTTACAAATCGCCTTATAGTTATATTTGAAAAATGAGAGCAAACTTTACTTTGCCTCCCTCAGTTAAAATTACGCTTGGCTGTGAAATGATGCATGTGCTAATGTGACTTTCTTCCGGGAAACACCCAAATCGTATTTAAATGCTATCGTCTGCCGACGCTTTAGAACCTCGATTAGATTCCCCGTTGTTTCTTTGACCCTTGCGTGCCTAGGTTAAAAATATTCACCGGGAGATACATAAAATCATGTTATGACATTATTGTTATCAATATTAATATTGTGGTAGAGATAAGCAAAATTTTCTGGATATAAAGATAAAATAAAGTGAAATAACAAATAAGAGTCATTTAGGTTATCTGTTGTACCTATTTAGGGCAATTTGGATGCCTATTTAAAGCAGATTATAGGTCTATTAAAGACTACCTAGACGCCTATTTTCCTTATTTAATCATAGGGGTTAAAACCTAAAGTGTGCCTGAATTACAGAAGTCAGTCCAACAATTTCGACTGTTGACGTCTGATGGTTTAATGTTAACTGCTGACTAGGATTTTGAATGTGTTGTTGAATGAGTTAAACCTAATTAGTATCTAAACTGATCAACTACGGGAGTTTGTAAATCTGGCTTCACTCACATGTGGGTGAGAAGACGATAGGCTAATTATTCATATAGCCTGTGTTAAAACCATAGAGCTGGTTCACTGTTTTTATTATTTTGTTTGTCTTATTATTGGAAGGGCATTGAGTCTATTGGTTTGCTAAAATTAACATAAATGATTAATTACTATGTTAGTACGTATACCGTGCAAAACAAATGTATCGTGGGCGGTAGGTTCTTGACTTGAACAATTATTTTTGATTTGTGAAGGGCAGTTTAACAAAGTTTTAATTGGCATGTCATAGTGCCTCAGCAACTACCTGCCACATGTTACTTTTATTGTTGTTCTTCGCATGCTAGTCTCTGTGGGCGTGTGCTTATCTGTGTGTGTTCTTTATTGTTATAAATTTTAATATGTGGTATTAATAAACATGAAGGACTGGAAATTGTTTAATTGCATTTGTGTTCAAACAGCCCTCTCTCTCTCTCTCTCTCTCTCTCTCTCTTAACCTTTTCATCATATAATGTGTGTGGTATGAGTAAAATTCATATTTACGAGCAGATTTTCATGTTCAACGTGAGACAGTGATTGTAGGGGCAACAACTCAGATGTCTAGAACTTTTGTTGCTTACTAAAATGTCGGACAGAGGTTTCTGTAAAACATATTGTTTTATTTTTTAAAACAATTTTTCTTGTAGAGACTGGTAATGAGATCAGATCATGCGTTATCACAACATTAAAGTCTTCTCCTTTACAATAATTTCTATACCTATCTCACCATAGATTTTAAATATTATATTTAATTCAATGTTGTGAATATAAAGAAATAAATATGAGAGAGAGAGAGAGAGAGAGAGAGAGAGAGAATGTACGTGTGCATGTGAATCTGTGACTATCGCGTCAATGATTGTGTTCCAGTTTATACACATCTATAAGTTTGTGCATATAGTGTATGCTTAAAAAGAAGCATTGGTTCCCACTGTTCCCAAATTTGAAAATTTCTTTACTGTCTGCTTCGACTGCAACGTATTTGCTAATATATTATATTCTTTTAAGGAGCTTTTAATGCCATTTAAAGTAGATATGTCTCTTTTCATCTTGTATGTGTATATGTATTATTTGGTAAGTAGAAGAATACTAAATAAAGGTTGTTTTTTTTTAAATTTAAATGCTCTGCATCTTTTTCTCCGAATTATGCCATTTAGACGTTTGAAGTAAGTAGTTTTAGTGCATCTTGAATCTACTGAGATATACCACTCCATAATAAATTAATCACACTACATTCCGAAAACAAATGCACCATTGTTTCTGGGGTGTTATTAAAAATGAACATTTATAAATATCTTTAGCATGTATTTTTTTTATAAATAACTATTCATTGGAAGAATTATATGTATAACACGATACTAAAACCATTGTATTTTTGAGTTTTGTGTTACTTTGAATACGTTAGAATGTATATTTGGCCAATAATCACTAGCAAAGTTAAAATTATGTTACCATCTTCGTTCACAAGTTGGTGAAACATTCGAGTTCAAAAGTAATTTGTTAAAATCTTTATTATTGTGAAGAATAATTCCTAACTGGTAAGGGACAGCTGTCGTGAATGTATTTAGTTTTAGGTTTAGTTTGCTACATAGGGACCATATAGTCTGAATGCCACCTGTGAAGGCAAGTTCATTTTCATTGATGTACTTTTCTTTAAAGCTTTCAATTTCAAGAAAACTTCCTTGGTAAGTAAGAATATCACTAATATAATTAATATTATGTTTAATCTACTTTTGTGGTGCATGATGGGTACTTTGTTTATTCTTATCAGTGTATTATATGTTACACGTTTATTTACATGTCATTGGTCATAAACAACATATAATTTAATAATGTGCATGTCGCACAACGCGGTACGTGCAGTCGCCTATGATGGATCATGATGCCCTTTGCCGGGTATAAACCAGTGATTGCTCTCTCTCTCTCTCTCTCTCTCTCTCTCTCTCTCTCTCTCTCTCTCTCTCTCTCGTTGAATATAAGAGTTCAATTGACATTCAAGTAACTCAACCAATGTCATCTTAAAACAGAAATGTACAGATTCAGGGTCATTATATGACAATAATACTTTCGGATGATTTCAATTATTTTCAGATGTTGTTTCTCAGATTTTAGTCGACTGGATTTAAAAATAGTTTGGATAATTTCTTACGTCGTTAATAATTCACTCCTTCTCTGAAAGGAAAAAGAACATATTAACGGTTAGGGTTGATATGATATTTTATGTTCTTTATCAAATTGTGAATTTCAATATATATGTATGTCATTGGATCTTTCACTCACGGCAGGCGTCCTAATGGGCACCGTTGTACCGTGAGCGCATGCGCTTGTATATTATTTCTGAAGTTTATCGTTTGTTTTTCAGGTTATCCTTATAATCGCTATTACAAACCCACCCGGCATGTTTGAATTATTTGTACATGATGCGATATTGTACTCACTTTTCTGTCGGCGACAGTGTCAATAATGTTTGTGTTTTATTGAAGTTTCCGAAAGTGACAAATTGCCTATATTAGCTGGTACATTTATGTCAAGCTCTTTGATATATGTCAGAAGTTTTTATCAGAAATAAGAATTCACTGCTTGAAGCATCTAGGTCAAGATGTAATTTAATGAATAATAACACCATCATATCCAATAAAATACATGAACTATGTGATATAAGTGTAAACATAATTCAGGAACAGAAAATACTGCAAGTTTGTAAATTATTAAAACATTATATTTTGAATTATAATAATGTTTTATATTTGTGTTTAAAAACAGAAAGGTTTGTTTACGATTTGTTATCGCTACATAAGTGATTCCATGATAAAATATTATGTATGTAAAATCATTTTAAGTATGTCAGTCTTGTGTACATGATTATTTTTTAAAAGTTTATTTATTTATATTGAAGGGATGTCTCACAAATAGCAGAACAGAATTTGACCAAATTCGAAGGAAGACATCCAGACATTGCAACCTTTGAAATTTGACAAGTGGTGCTCAAACATTTAATATGTGTGCCCATACTAGCACACTTGGTCATAATACTAATCTCGTCAGATACAAATTGTTCTTTTCAACTTCACAAAAGATGCAGAACAGAATTTGACCAAACAAAGGCCTTGACAATTTATGCTAATGATGCCAAACTACTATCAAATAGACCTGCCAATACCAAAAAATTAATACATTCCAAAACTTCTCAAAACCAATGAACTGAATTTCAGTAAATAACAAAAGGCATTTTCAGAATTGAATACATTATTTTGATCCATCGTCAAGTATTGCCGAAAAAAGTTAGAAAAATAACAATATAAGAAACGTCACGAAAATATATTTGGGATAGAGTTTTTAAAACTTCACCTCTAAAACCCTACAGAATTTGTTTCCCAAATCGGACAGAATGAGTCTTGGCATAAGAACCTTTCAAATCTATAATAATGATTCTTCTGTTTTTCCATCAAAGTTGGGTACCGTTAGTAAACAAAATGAAGACAAAAAAATCCCCCCAAAAAACGCTATCATCTTCAATCTTCTTCCTTTCTAAAGCTGCACAGCAAGTTAAAGTCTTCTTCAAAGCATAATTGCATAAAAGGTCTTGAAAACTTCTACAAATGATGCAGGTTTTCAATTACACATAACAGCCACAAAAAAGTGTGTTTCTCAAACATCTAAACGCAACTAATCCAGATTTAACAGAAAGCTATATAGTATTAAACATGACTCTTACTGTTGATACCGATGTGCTCTCGAAATTGGCACTATTGCTAGAAACAGAGAATACAATTTTAAACATCAGTAAAAGAGGTTAGTCAAAAGAATTTGATCAAATCATCCTGGAACGAACACCTTCTAATATTATTAGAAATAGTGCTTCCCCACTATCTGGTACGGTCAACATTACCTGAATAAATGTAGAAACTTTTAAACAACGTTTTCGCAAATAATGCCCTTCACAAGTTCGTGACATTTTACAGAAAGCATACTGGTATCAGGTTTGATAACTTTAGTATGCTCACCATTATTAAAAGCTAGAAGGATCTTTTAATGTGAAAACGCTTCATCTTAATTCAGATTTCTTGACCAACTGCCCTTGCATTTGACTTTGACGTAGCCCACACGCGCCACTTGTTTGTTCTTTCGTTATTTTTTCTTTCTTGCACCTGTTAGTGATGATCGACATCATGCTCTTTTCTTCGCAGAAAAACAATTCCATGACAGCTGTTGAATAGCGATGGACGACCCTACTAAGATAAAGATTACCCGTAATTTGACATTTGTCAAACAGAGCATATGTGATGACCTGGACACTTTCATTGATGGTCTTATAGAGAAGGATATCTTTGATATAGATATTAAAGACAGGTTAAGCAGCGCACGAACAGCTATGGAAAAAAGCGACATTCTGATTTGTGCGATTTTACGTAAGGGATCAAGAGCATGTGACGAATTCATTGATTTGCTACGCAAGAAAAGATATGTACACGTCCTGAGGAAAATGGATGACATTGAGATTGAAGGTAACTTGATTTGTCTGCCCCTTCTGATGCACTTGCCAACATACCCGACTATTCTTTAAACATGTCAGTTAATCAATATAAACTTGATGCTAACGTCGTCGAAATGTATCGTTGTCGTACATTCCTTCAGAAAGAAAGCATAATGAATGTCCCCCCTCATGTTTACAGTCTGTCATATTACAGTATTATGGGTCATAAAAAAAAACTTTCTTTGACAAAGTTTGTATTCTGTTTGCTTATGACTGATTGATTGATTGTAATTTTACGGAGCTTCAGCACTGTTAGGCTATTTAACGCCATAC
The DNA here is from genome assembly GCA_016617855.1 of Megalonaias nervosa. NCBI lineage: Eukaryota > Metazoa > Mollusca > Bivalvia > Unionida > Unionidae > Megalonaias > Megalonaias nervosa. The sequence goes on along the minus strand of JAECUM010019111.1, from coordinate 51,403 downwards.
AAAAGGTTATATCTATGATCGTTTAAAAGTGGTTAAAGGTTTGTATCGGCCAGTGATATAAAACCAGAGTTGAAGGTAAAACGATAAGATGGTAACGGAAATAAATAAAGCTTCCCAATCAACGGGGAATGTAAATGGATTATGTTAATGAAGACAGATGAAAAGGTATTTAAAATAAAGGACGCTATATACATTACATAAAACTGCTCAAGATGATACCATAAAGGTTACAGCTTAGAATAGATGTTTACTTTTTTCAGGAATTCTATAATACAAATCACGGTTATTGAATCAAAGAGTTCCTTCATGTCATGCACATTGTAATACTGATCGCGCGTAGGTTGGAGGTCGAAACAATCCATCATAAAATGCTTAACAGTGAATGGTTCATTGCAAGAAATGCACTCTGGTGGGTCTTCTCCTTTTAGCATGTGGGAATGGGTTATATAAGCATGACCAATTCGAATTCTTGCAATGACTATCTCCTCCCTACGGATGGTACTGTAAGAAGGAATCCATTCTCCTAGGGTTTGCTTGATGTCGTGAAGTTTGTTATTCACTGCATCATTCCATGATGCCTGCCATTTCTGACGTAAAGACTCTTTGTCACTATTATTATACTACTATAATACTGTAATACTATAATACTACTAGTATTATGGGTCATAAAAAACTTGATTTTTCTTTCTTTCTTTGACAAAGTCTGTATTTTATTCGCTTATAAAATCAATCTTATAATGAGTGTAGATTCTGTGTTTACATGAAAATAATATTTCATTACTCATAAAGAATATATTCTTTCTAAACCCGCATACACAGCCTATGGCTAGGTATACGACCATTGAGAAGACTTTATGGTAATTTCAACAGATTGAATGGAGGACAGTTGTCTCCGAATAGAAATGATGTCAGGAGACAATAGATTGAGATTTAGTATAGTGAGAGAAGCTGTCCGGGTTTACGGGTCATCGGAACGTTTATGAGCAATTAAAAATACATGATGAAATTACTGTTGAGACCAATATTAAAACTATGATATTCTTGAAAACGCTATCTGTAGCATTCTTGATACCTGTTTATATTAAGAAATATATAAGCAATATCAGGCATCAAATATAATAGAAAACTCGCTGGAATTGGTTAGAACAGACATTGTATGAGCACCAACCGTTTTCGAAATAAGTACATACATTTATGCATATATGATAATCTGACAAAATATTTAATATATAAATTTAAAAAATAAGGTAAATTGTTTAATCGTGTAGAGGTAAATTGTGAGGGTCAGATCTAGGTCAGAAAAAACAATAATTAACAGAGAAAACTAGACTGCGAACGGTTTTTGGAGGAAAGAAAATGTGCCACAGACTAGACGTGGCGGAACGTAACATGACGTGACTGACGGGACAGACGTATCTAACACTATATACTCCATTCATTATACTAAGAGGAGCACAGAAAGTGAAGGATAGTAATCATCTTGTGGCGAAAATGCAAGGATTCATAAAATATTTTTTCAAAGCATGAAAATTGTGGACGACGAATGACTTCGGTTGACTGTGCAGTTGACATCGGATTAAATGTGGGTAATAGTTCCTCAGTGATTAAGGTGTAATGTCATACGTTTGAAGTCTGTATGTTATTAACTACGACAATGACTTTCCATTGAAATTTATTAAATCCGTGCTACTATTTAGTCAGTGTGTGGGAGGGGGGTCGTGATTTGAATTTTTAACGTAGTTTTAAAAAAGTTTCAGTCATATCGCTACGATGTCTGCAATGTGTGGCAGTTTATAGTGATGTCTAGCATTGGGGCATCATGCCGCAGACATGTAGCATGAGCTCCCACCCAGTCACACTATCTTGACACCAGGCCAACCAGTCCTAACACTAACTCTTAATGCTGAGCGCCTAGTGAGGCAGTTGTTAGCACAATTTTTATAGGTATTTGGCTCAAACCCGCCCCTCCCCGCTCCGAGGCAGACGCTCTAACCACTAGGTCTATTTCATCAAATCCTCACATTAGTAGCACATCTTCACATAAGAACGATGACTTGAAGGAAATAGTTTTACACGCTTTTTGAGGGGAGGGGATGAATGTAAATTAATTGTCTACATGGAGATGCATTCAAATATTTCGTATTTACAAACCATCACACCAAACAGTACGGTACTAACGAGGGGGGACAGACAGTGCGGTTGCCCCGGGAGCCAGCGGTCTTGGGGCGTCAAAACCGCTTTGGGCCTTCATAGGCCAACTCACTTAGTAAGCCAACGACACCAAACAATGGATGTAATTGTGGAAATACAGTTTTAAGTGTCTGCTATACATGGGAAATGGTCATTATGAACGGATGGTAGATGTTGCTTTTGAATTCTGCTTCTAAAGCTGCTAGAAAGAGTTACTTACATCGTACATTCTATCACTGAATAATATTATAACAAACATGAGAAAACTGCAGACATATTACTTAAAGTATTTTTCAGTAAAACTCAACGGCAACACCTCTCCCAGAACTACCCCCAAAAATTGAGATTTATCAGGCAATCCACAACTAGAATAACAACTAGACAATGTATATCTGATATAGAACTACTACGGAGAGTAAAATTAAGCATTAAGTATGTCTGAACAATCTATTTTGTTCAAAACTGACGCCTTGATAATATTTCTTCCAGGTGTTGGTGCTTCGGGAGATTCGGTCGTGTATAATATAGATCGGACATTCATAGTGAAGAGTTTCACGGTACGACCATACTAGTATTATCTTGTGACACCGAGTGTAAGGTCAAGTCTGATTTTTCTGATTCCGTCTCTCTCATGACCCTGGTTTCTTTTGAGTTTGATCACTTATGAACCTACGTAGTCTCGTTTGAACCTGTTTTATACTGCGTTGTATATTTTGCTGCCGTAATGTTTGTTTCTGGAGGTTGACATCAAGATTATTATGACGTACAGAGAAAAGTCAAATGCGGCAAGAATGACACAAACAAAAGTAATACTATTATTTTGTGTTTTTGAGGGATGAATCTGTAAATATTCTGGTATGGCTAACAAAGAAAGGTTCGCAGTATGTGCCGCACATGAGTTGTGATAGATGAAGTAGAAGGAGATAACTTTTATATTTGTACAAAAAACAGTGTCTGGAAAATTTTGCATCTAATATCTGCTCATTCGCAGCTCGTAGTCGTAGCCACATAAGCCTTCGTATATCAGGCGTCATGAAATAATCCTCTTGACCAGTCATTAACCTTTGACTGTCCATGGACTTCGGCAGGTATAAGTCGGTTACCATGGACACACTGCAAAAGAAGTCCCGCTCCAGGGAAGGTTTTCCCAACGGCAACTAAGTTTAAATGCAACACAGTTAAACAATGTTCTCGTTATTAGGGAGCAGCAGCCTTTTCAAATTTTCATTTTTCTAAGACAAAATATAACTGTAAAATATATGTAGAAAAATAGTTTTAACAGCAATTTAACACGACAAAAATCAAAATATCCGTTGGTATCTCCGAGGGTCTACACTGACAAAATAAAATGATATTGTATTTTAAAAGTATGGAACGTAAATACAGTACCAACAAATGTGTACAATTTGGAGATCAATCTACGATACAAGAAAATAGTTCCAACCAAATTTTACTCTGAGTAAGATAAGATATCTTTTACACTTTCGTGTCATTTACTGAGAGTTTTCTCTTTAAGGGATCTTCCCTCCGGTGTCTCTATCACCCTAAGATAATTTTCTCTACCTCCTTTTACAAAGAGAATGCACCCATTCTAAGAATATGATGAAAAGATATTGAATCTTTACCGCATAGAGTGTTTTCTATCTATTTCGCTTGTATCGATAGCACGCTAGATGAAATTCTGGAATAGTGCGTGTATTACAAAAGAATTTAAACATAGTCCTATTTCAGGAAAGATAAAGGATATATTAATACATTGAAAGGATGAAGATAAGTAATTGTCAATTGTACCAACATGGATGAAACTACTTCCCTGTTGAATATACATAAGATGAGCTAGCAACCAATAACATACATAAACATGGGGATGGAGCACCATAAAGAATTTAATTTCAAGTAACATAGAACAGTAACATGAGGTTGGCATTACTGATCAATGGTATACGATTAGAGCTGAAGAGGAAATGCTTTGAGTATTATAGTAAGCAATATTCAAAGTTAACTTCGTTACCAAAAGGTGTGTATGTACATCTTGCAACATTTGCAATTATTTTACGTTTTTATCTAACTCCTTTTCCTGTGAAGGGAATTGGAAGGTAAAATAGCATCATATTACAGGTAAAGTGTTTGTTAACATGATGATTTCGGCAAGCGTATTCACTAATGTCAATTTGGAACACTGCTGGCATCTGAGGAAGTATATATATATATATATAATAGGTTAACTAGTTTACGCCTCGTGAAATTAAAAGTCCGATAATGAAGGTATTAAATTGGCAGGTAAAGATTCATTCAGGCAGCCATATTTATTCATTTATTAGGAATAGGTTCTCTACAAGCAAGTTTTCAAAAGTCAAGTTGTCCATTTTATATTAGAAGAATGAGAGGACAAGCCTCTACATTTTGAGTCATTTTACATTTTTATCAGGAGGAGGAAGGAGCATGTGGAGCAGAACTATGGGTTACAAATGATCAGGCAAAAGCGTCCACTTCGTCGTTAGAGCCAACAGAGAAACCTTTGTGCGAACCTCAGCAGGACAATTACAAACAGCTACAGACGGCTTACAAAGGTTTACGGGAACAGCTTGTCGAGAAAAGGGATCAATTATTCAAAATGAACCAAGAAAAAGTTGCAATGGAAAAGGAAATGAGGGAAGTAAAAGCCAAAAACCAATCACTTCATACCGAAAATACAAACTTGAGAACTGAAGATGTTAAGCAGAAAGCTAAGATACAGGAGCTGGAAAGACATTTGGGACAAAAGGAAAATGAAATCTCAGAAATAAGGATCCAAATCAACAACATGGAGGAAATGTGGAAAGAAGAGAGGAAAAGTCGAGAGAGGTTAGAGAAAGAAGTACACGATCAGAGCAAAATGTTGACCGTCATTTCTCAGGTTGTTCAAAATATCGCTATAAAATTCGATTGTAATCAAGACCCAACAAAAACTAACCCTGCGCAAGATCCAGAGAGAACTAACAGTACTCAAGACCCACTAAAGAATAACACAATCGAAAGAAGACAACCGTTCATGCAAGGCACAAAAACCAGTTTCAAAAATTCACACAACTGCCATGTAAACAAAACTAAAAGGCAGGGCAAGAAAGAAATTAGTCAACGTAAAACTGTATTTAAAGAAAACTGAGTTCTAGTTGCTGTGAATACTGCATTGTAGACTTGATTTCCTGACAAGTGTCCATATATCTGTCTAATGAAAGCCAAACGTAAATGTGATTGGAATGATGTTGTTTATTTTTACTGCATTATGTAATCACAGACGAATGTTTAAAATGTGATTAATATGCCTATCTATTTTATCCAGTCTCTTAATTAAAATATTTTGTACCATAGAAAAATGGAGAAGCGCACTTGTCACGTGATCGTGACTTTGTCGATAAATTGGGCCAGTTGTAAGGAATTATACATTATAAAACATTTGTTTATATCATCCTCGTACTCATGGCTTAATGGACGATGTTATCTCGAAGTTTTACTGATACCTTTCATTTTTAGAATATCTCCCTTATAGGCATAAATACCCTAGATTTAATAGATCTTTGGAAATGTCCTTTAACGACTATATCTAAGCACAAAAGTTCTTAATCATCATCATCATCGTCATCAAATTTGTCATAATCATCAAATTCATCATCATCAAGTCTTTATTGTTAATGGATACCTAAGACAGTTACACTGAAACTGGTCAACTTTGAAGTTCTGTATTATGCAAAATGTTTACGACATACATATTACACATAGCACTTTGACATACACATATTATCACTTACAAAAACGCACATTCAGAGTTGCAATGATATAAATTACCAAAGCTATAAAAGAGTCATACAAAACTTTTAGATATAAGTCTGCCAATGTATTTGATAGATATAAGTCTCGTGTTTAGATCAGTCCTATCTCGACGCTAAAACACAAACATTCACACTCTCAAATAGAAATGCAATATTAGGAAGAACTAATACGAGGAGAAAGGATGCATCAAAGAAATAAATGAAAAGATCAGTAAGAAGTGTTTAAAACGGAGAAATATAATGTTTAGATTTCATCCAGATTTAAATCTATGTTAACTTTAAAAATTTAGCACAGAATTGGCACTGGCGTATCATATTGGGACAGCTCTGACGACTGAAATGTGAAATGGCAAATTTCCCCTTTACATCTTGTCACCTTCAATCGATCTATGCTAAATGAATTGATGAACCTGATACTGTCCATCCATTATACAGATTTTGAAAAGTAGGCCTTATGTATAGCACATCCAGAATATTTACAAAGGAAAACAAAATAAAAGCGCATAAAATGTGGAATATGTCCCTCGAGGTAAACCATAGGGATTCGCTTGGAATTTGAATATAATATACAGGTGCTGTACATTGCCTATATTCTAATAATAGCACAAGCCTATATTTTCTGCACCAAAACATTTTGGAACCATATTTTACATGATGTATAGCCTCTAATATTTGTTCCGCCATAATCACTGGTCAGCTCTGATAATCTGAAAAATAACTGTGAAGTAACTTAGTCTCATATTATCCTCATAATACGATCTACGGCAAAATGTCTGCAGTAGTTCTTCAAAAGCAATATTTGATTAATTACGTACATGCAGCCCTGTATGACTGCATAGTATTCACCAAAAGCAAGTAACCGTTTGAAATGGTGATTAGGCGACAGTATAAAAGCTATCATAAGCTGAACACAGCTCTGAGGTTAAAAAACATAGATTTCACCTGTGTGAAACATGCAAGATAGTAATCTGAGGTTTCGTATAAATCAGTCTAATGTTTGTTACGAAATCAAAACAAATGTATATTTATAACTGTTTCCATGCAGTAACAACATTGATATGATATGACGACAGTCAACAAGCTTCATTTTGTGTCTGTCTGGAGCTATATTACTCTCCCATTCGCTATCTTAAATTGATAAAAAAATATATACCCATTTGAAGTGTGCTCTACAATAATCGACATTATTTGAAACTAGAAACATTCGGTTATCAATCAGCGCACACACACACACACACACACATATATATATATATATATAAATATGTGTGTGTGTGTGTGTGTGTACATTCTTCAGGTTTCATTGGAAATGTGAGTACTACGGTATATTGCAGAGCCTTATGTTTTAAGGACGGCTGTTTTTGAGCAATACAAATAGACATATTAAAGGCTAATCGGCCAAAGCTGAACAGCCAGTTATGCTGTGCAGAATAAACTTTAAAATATGAAAGCGATCCTTTATATCTCCTATTTGTTTATCTGTCAAAACCTCAAGAATTACACAAGTGTAATCTACAACTGTTCTCTCTTAAATACGTGAGACACCTGTTTCACATACACTTGATCTGCCCCTTTAATTGTTAGCTGCAATCGCAATTTCTTTGCTTTTTACAGAGGTAATTTGACATGTTTAATTGCAGTTCAAAATAATCATTGACCCAACATTTTTGGCAAAGCTTTCGTGAGTAAAATGGAGAATGATTAGCATGGTAATACGTCAACTAGTTGGGGTGTTGACTGGTTATCTATGCGACTCATTAAGCAAATATTATACATTCAAGCACAAGGTTTTCAAAGTAAAGAAACCTGTATGTTCTCAGTGAATCACTTATTTTATAGAAATATGGCTAAAACAGAACATTATGCAAGCAGGTTAGGAATATAGAAGAAAACGCTAGGTTAACTCTTTCGAATATGGATGTATTAAGAGCATAAAATTTGTTTTGCAGAATTTGTTTTACACATAATGAGCAGCAGAGAGGGTGAACCCTACAACTTTTTCCGAGGGTCCGTTAGCAAAAATAAAGGTTCCTACGAAGGGCTAAAATAAGGTCAATAACGCTAAACAGAATCCACTAACCGAACATATTTTAATAACATAAATCGACGGGGTTAGTTCGTTTTTGTTACTCGTTCTTTGACGTATTTTTTTTCAAATTTTAGGAGCGTTTTGTTTGCGTCTCACACTCATTTTTTTGGTCAGCTCACCCTCTCTGCTGCTGTCGATTTTTATCCAAATATTGTATCAAGTCCGTTACGATATCTTGACCTCGGATCATGTAAATTTATTGTTATAAAACCAAACGGAGTAGCTTGTGCTTTTGAAAAAAAGTTTTTGAACTTAATCATATCCATGTCCCCTGAACACCAAGTATAATAAATATTTTGCAGCGTATGATTATCAACTCCGTTAAATACAACCAAAATATTGCAGTTGTCTCTGATCACTTTAGGTATTTGTGTATAAAGCTGGGTAACATAAATCACGTCTGTATTTTTATGTCTACCTCTGGAAAATATCCTAGCTGGATTTGATTGTTTATCCAGCATGACATCGTCGTATACTATTAAATTGTTAATAAGTCCATCAAGATCATCTACAGATGGCGCTTAATACTGGTAATAAAATCAATAATATCATTACCGTCTTCATTCAGCAACTTTGCATTGTCATTACAATCTTTAAGTACTACATAGCATTGTTGATCATCTACAGATGGTGCTACTAAATATAGTGTGTCCCACTTCAGCCATCTCATTATCAAATTAAGCAATAATTGCGTCTTCCCACTTCCAGAAGGACCACTTATTATCATTCTAATAGAATTCGGTAGCGCTGGGTGATGCTTGACTGGCTCTTGTTTTCGTGTCGCCGAAAAGTCAATTATATCCATAATAATAAATAATATGAATCTATATTGTGTTCGATGCAAGGCAGCCACGTCCACCTCTGGATTAACAACAATAATAACAAAAAATAAAAAACGCGCACTGACAGGTAAGTGTGAAAAGTGTGGCACAAAAAAATACAAATTTATTTCAAACACAGAGACAGGAGGTGATATCGCTGCTTCGTTGGGAAGATTGCCAGGGGCTTCGTGGGCGAAGTATCCCGGAGAAAAACACTTCCCAGGATACAATTATTGTGGTCCTGGAACTCGACTTGATATTCGACTTGATGATCAAGATCAACCGCGACCTGGAGAGTATCCAATAAATAAGATTGATCAAGCGTGTCACGTTCATGATGTTGCGTATAAAAGCAAAGAGTTACAACAACGGCATCTCGCAGATGTGAAATTGATTCATGCGTTAAATTCTATACCTGATAAATCTCTCAGAGAAAAACTCGCTAGTTTTCAAGTAAAAACTGCTATGAAAGGTAAAATAATGATAGAGGCTGGGTAATTAATTATATGATTATTATAATGGAATCCATTTATTATAGCCCAAGATGATATTGGAAGGGCAGAGCAGCTATTAGTAAACTTGCTGAAGCTGCAAAAGTCTCACGTGCTGTTGCTGCAGCGTGGTTAACACGACAGGCAATATGGCAAATCTATCTACGTCCACCTAAAAAAATTCAGTACGCGTATTTTGATGTCAGCGTTCCCAATGAAGTTCATCAAGCAGTTATTTTGTTTTTACCGCACGATACTATTAAAACACGTGGACGTCAATAACGCACATACAAATACGCGTTACCTGTCGTTGATGTTGCAAGTAGATATAAAGAAGCAGAACCATTATCAAAAAAACATCTAAAGTTGCATCTGCGTTTGAACGAATTTATCAACGAAGACCATTACGATGGCCACGGTTGCTACAAGTTGATCCTGGCAAAGAATTTCTTGGTGCAGTATCATCGCTGATGAAAAAACATAATGTCAAAATCAGACGAGGACACATCGCAATTCATCGTGATCAGGCAATAGTTGAACGATTTAATCGAACACTCGCTGAGCGGTTATTTGGATACCAGTATGCAAAGGAAATAATTCAGGGCGACATGAGATCTCGTGAATGGGTTGCAAGATTACCAAATGTGATAGCTGCGTTAAATAATGAGATTACTCGTTCAATTTCTATGAAACCTACCGTTGCAATTACAAAGAAACATATACCCCGTATCGATGTCTACGGACAGCGACGTGACTTTTCAAAACATCCAGTGTTAGGTAATGTCACTGTCAGGTATTTATATGAACCTGGTGAACTTGAAGGGGGTAAAAAAAGAGCAACTGATCCTATCTGGAGTGTGACTACACATAACATTTCTAGCGTGGTTAGATCCACGGGTAGACCCGCCATCTACAGACTGGATTCAAATGCTCCTCAACGTGGATTTGTGCGTGAACAATTACAAATAATTCCTGTGGACACACAATTACCACTGCGTTCACTTTTGTAAACTGGCACGAGGGCATCCAGCGCCCCGAAGTCGATTACATTCAAGACATGTCAATATGACATTATCACGTGTATGACCAAGATCACTATTAATTCTGTCTACGGTGAACTGTCATGGATTATTACTCGAATATTCCCATAGCATATTACCGTTACAACTTGCACAATGATTATCCTGTCGTTGTTTTAGTGTCATAATCAATTCAGTATCAATATCAAAGTCGCGATTATTTTTTTTTATCACATTGCTTATAACCAAATAGTTTTTTTCTTATTACGCCAACAACAACTTCGTTGTCGTCACTAGCAGTTTGATTATTATTTTCTGTAAATTTCATAATAACCCTGTGTAGTTGAGATATTCTTCTGACTTGAGACACTGCGAGATAAACTAAATTTGACCATTCGATTCTATCATCGACAATCCAGATATTTGTATCAGCAATAGTTAGTCCTTGTGACGAATGAATCGTTATAGCATATCCTAGCTTCCAAGGAGTTTTATCCATGATCAACGCACTCTCAACAACATCAACATCAACCAAAACAATATCATTCAATACAAGATTTTGTTTTTCATTTGTTCCTGGAATCTCAACTTCAATATTTTGTAGTCGAGTATCTGCTGGGCGATAACACAATGGTACGGGTAGATTTGAAAATTTTTCTTTATGTAACAAAAATAATTTTTCTTGCAATTCATCACGAACTATCTTTCTACTCGCAACTATTAAATCATTTGGTCGCCATAAATTCCAAAAATCATTTACAGGAGTTTCCGGAATTATTTCACGCATTATCTCACATTGTATTTTATCTGGCTGTAGTCTGATTAATCTTTTAAATTCTTTCAGAGATTCATCAATAGCTCTATGATCGTCATTTATTTCTTCATAATAATCCACAAACGTTTTTAACCACTTGTGTGGAGACTGCCCAACGAAAGGTGGTGGTTGACCATTATCGCCGCACATTATCACAGCAGTATTTTCTGTCAGTAACCAATCAAGAAATATTTTTAATGTTTCTAACGATACTGTACAAATTTCATCCAAGATGATAATCCGGGGTATATATTTCTCACCCATTCGTTTAGGTGTCCACGTATCCCCGCACCATCTGAAGAAACCATGATAAGTTTGAGATTTTACTCCACGTTTATTTATTTCTCTAGCTAGTCTATGTGTAGGTGTCAGAACAATCATATCAACAGAGTTCTTCAAACTACGGCGAAATAATTCAATGGCACGTGTTGTTTTTCCAGAACCTCCAGGTCCATTGAGATAAACGGTTTTATGTCTGGCCACAGGATCAAACACAGATGGTGCCGATGATTTTAATATTTGATTATGATTGCTGTAATATATTTCCTTGATTTCAACGTCTGCAGATTCTGAATAGTCAAGTATATTTTCTTGTTTTATTCTCCATGATCCCCATTCGTCATTACCGAGTAGCGGTTTTAGCAAATCTAAATACGCTTTTTTTTATATAAAATGAATCCGTGGCAACTCTGACAGCGTAACAAGGAAATCTATTTATCATCGATAATAAATTTATCGAAACGTAAGCGAGCATAGAAGATCTTAAATGAGTAAATTGCGGTGATTCACCATCAATATAACTCACGATTGTACCTAATTTAGACCCGTCTGATAAATAAGCATTACTCCGATTCATAAATGTATTTTTTTCCGTTGCATCAGCAATTATAAAATCGAGCTCAGCATCATCCATAATTAATCTTGTACACATTCGTTTATGATCATATGATCCTCCTTGAGTAAACTTACCGAATATTTTTCTGTCGAGATCTTTAGCAACTTTATTTTCATGATCAATCATATCAGGATTTTCATCATCTAACTCTGTCAGAGGTTGTGGTAACCAAACTTGTTTCTGCAGATGATATGATATAATAGCTTCACTTACGCTCAACGACACTAAGATTCCGGTATCAAGCATGCATCGTAATAACACTATTGGAGCCCAATATTTTTCTGAGAAATGTCTCCCAAACCAAACATAAATAATCGGATGCAGATCATCGCAAAACTCAAATGATTCTATACAAGCAAATCCAGTTAAACCAAAATTTGGTAAGAGTCCATTTATCGCAACTCTGGTCATTCAGAACATTCTCCGTATCCAAGAAAACTTCCAGGATAACACGCTACCATATCAACCGATATAATATCGCTATAATCGTATTTAGTATTCCATAATCCGCCGTGTCCGTATTCGAGACAACTGTGCTGGATGTCTTCAAGAAATTCTAATCGTGTCGGTTTCCATGAATTTTTCTTTTGAGCAAAGTGAGCCGCAACCGATGGAACTGTAAAACAATTATTTAGTAATTGTTCAACTTCAGCATCATCAGAATTATATTTCAAAGCAAGATTCTTCATTTTTTCATGGAGAGATTCTGCACGATAAATTTCTCCGTTAGGCCTTACAAACTGATCGTAATACGAATCTCAACTCTGAAATAACAAAACAGATACAGGGTCACTCTTACTAATATCATCATAGCTTCGAATATATAATCGTTATAAAATTTAACTGTCCTATCCCGTGGAAATATTGTTACAGCATTAGTCCATGCATGTGCATTATGATCAATGATTGTTATAGGGGTTCCATTTTTTATATATTTCGGTTTGTACAAAATTTCTCCGGTTAGTGTTTTTACTGTTATTGGAAATCTTAATTTCTTTTCTAGCTTAGCAACGTCACTGATAGATGCTCCGATATCTTTAACTGTTTCTGCCCACGCATTTATTTTTTTACGTCTTAGATTAGTTAAACCGTTTCCGCGTATTGCTTTTGAGAAATGTTCCATAACTCTCTCAGCTACGCAGTTTAGTCCCCTTGACAATTTCGTTGGTTTGAGATTATCAACGCTAGGTTTATCATTTAGCGGATATATCGCATAAATAACTGCAGTTACAGGATATGCTCGTTCATAATAGGTTTATCAATACCAGTCAATATTCCTAGTTTGGATTTGTTATTTAATGTAACCGTATTATTTCCAGTATGAAGCCGTATAGGGTCACGTTTATCACGGATAATCCAAGTGTCATCATCTGTCTGCACAATAAATTTTACTAGAATAATATATCGCTGATTGTCGAGATAGTTGATAATATTTTTAACTCGTTCGCCACTCATTCTAAAATCAATGATATTCATGATCCTGAATGTCGACCAAGTATGAGCCGCACCATCGTTGCGAAATTCGTTCTTGGCTTCACGGATACGATTGATTATATCTCTATTTATCAAAGCCAGATCTTGCATCGAAAAATTAAATTTAGATTTCCCGATGACGAAGTCATTGAGTTTGTCAAGATCAAATCTTGCTCCCGCCGAGACGGTGGAAGGTTCAATTGTGGATAATCTCTCAAATTCCTCCAAACTATATTTAAAGTAAATATATGTTTAATTAAACTTTAATTATATATATAATGATTCAAACAAACAATAAATGTCGATGGCTTATGATTGGATTTTCTCTTCTTGTAATAAATCATGCGTAAATGAATTTTGTGGTCAACACATGCAAAGCTTTCGAAAAGGTAGTCTAGGACCGAAACCGTGTTTACGATGCGGTGTTGGAGTCAGAGGAGAAACACGGTTATGTGTGCAATGCGGTGGTAAAAGATACAGAGAGCTGAAACGATATTATGATAAGAAGTCGTCAGGTGAATCCCCCATAAAAACCGCTGAAGACTATCTGGCCAGATTTCAAAATAATCATTTAGACAAATAGTATTATATATAAATGGAGCAAAATAAATTTGTAAAGCACCCTATCATTAAAAATTATGAATCGTCTCGTGATGGTGTCATCAGAAATTGCAGGTTGAAAAGATCAGTCGGTTCTGACAATGGTATTGGTTATCTCAAATTCCATGCTGGAAATAAAATGTATCTATCTCATAGGTCCATATTTGAATGTTTTCATGGGGTCATCGAAGAGGGACTTGTAATTAATCATATTGACGGTAATAAACAAAATAACTCTTTATGTAATCTTGAAGTTGTTACACAAAGTCAGAATTCTGCACTTGGAAATACTGGGAGATGTAAAATGTTTTAAAAAAGTACTTTTATATCCATAAATACAGAGACTGGTGAGGAGAGAATTTTTAATTTTATAAATGCGGCTGGTAAATATTTTGGTATTCACCCGAATTCAGTACAACTTGTTGCAAATAATATAACTAAATCAGCATTTTCGAAAAAATTAAAACAAAAGATCACGTTCCGGTATGTGCAATGAAGCGAGATAAATCCGTCATCGCTGATAGAGCAATCAAGCAGTTGTCTCACATTCTTTTGTTATTGCGTATAGTTGACCACACATTTATCTTCAGTGATATATGTCTGATCCCTCGAACACTAAATTCTGGGGAATATAATCAAACACAAAAATCTGAATTCTTGACGTTGTCAAGGAATTCATTATTTGACGCTGTCAAGATGATATTAAAATCCGTGATAGTGGATTTATACATTAAGCCATGTAAGTGGTAGTCATTATCGATTTTTTTTTCTTCTAGATAGAACTGGAATATATCGATCCAACGCATTTACTAACACAGTTCTGGCTAGCTTGAAAATATAATATTTTAACAAGGTAGAAACGGTAGAAATATATAAAATTGCAGATTTCGTGATTTATTATTGCATTTTATTCAGAATCTGATAAAATACTGATCATGGCAACGTCGCGGTGACAGGGCTAAGATAGCTATATCTATATATGTTTCAAACATATATTTGTAAGTTGGAACAATGGTGCATTGGTAGCACGTCTGACTCTCGTACTCGAGGTCTTGAGTTCCAAACCCATGACTGACACATGTCGATGGTTTGTGGCCCTGGGATGCCATTTTATTTAATAATTATTATTTATTTAATAATTGGGAACGCAAGCAACCCCTTGAGATTTCATGTACCCCTCACCATGTTGAACAACGTGGTGAGTGCAGTTTTGCACTTACCCCGGGGTTTGATTTTGGTGGGGGTGGGTGGGTTACATGAAATCGATTGCGCCCCTAAAATAAACAGCAGAATGATTTGAACTCGTGATCACTGAAGGGTACCCACATACGGGCATTCAGAAAGAATGTCCGCCGGACCAAAAAGTCTCAATAAGGTGCCTGTGGACCATAAGACAGGTCTTAACCGATGAAAGAGTGCCTGTAGGCCATAAAAAGGCCTTTTCCAAATAAAAAAAAAAAGAAAAAAAGAAAAAAAGAACTCTTAGGTTCTTATTGGTAAAGGCTTTACCGGCAAAAGGGACCCAGTGGAATGGTAGACTGAGCATCATCACTGTTGTTTATTTTTTATTCAAAAATATATTTTTACTTTTATCTGATTCAGAATATATTTTTATATTTATCTGATTCAGAATATATTTTTACTTATTATTTTTTATTTTTATTCAGAATATATTTTTACTTTTGTGATTCAGAATATATTTTTACTTTTATCTGATTCAAAAATATAGTTTTATAGATTCAGAATATATTTTTATTATATAAAAATTTTATTTTTTATGAAATTCAGTCAGAATTTCAAAATTTGATGGGTATATTACCCGTCAATATTCCGAATTCAGTCAGATTTTCTGAATTTGGTGGGTATATTACCCGTCAATATTGCGAATTCAATCAGATGTTCTAAATTTGATGGGTATATTACCCGTCAATATTGCGAATTCAGTCAGATTTTCTATTTTTATTAAGAAAATATATTTGTATTTTTATTCTGATTCAGAAATATTTTTATTATAATAAAATTTTATTTTTTATGAAATTCAGTCAGATTTTCTGAATTTGACGGGTATATTACCCGTCAATATTGTGACTTTAATCAGAGTTTCTAAATTTGACGGGTAATATACCCAATAACATTGTGACTTTGATCAGATTTTCTAGCGTTGACGGGTATTATACCCATCAAAATCGTTGAATTTAGTCAGATTTTCTAAAATATTTTAGTTTTGTTCAGAAATATTTTTTTTCGTTCAGAAATATTTATTAAACAAATAATTTATAATATAAAAAGTAATGAACCACGAAAACATCACATCAATTATTGATGCTATTAAGCAATTACAACACAGCGGTATAAAAATATCTGATGAGCTTGATCCTGAAAAAATAATGAACGATTTTGAATCATTACAATTCAAAAAATCAGAAAAAAGGTATACGTTGCCCTCCGATTATAGATTCATAAAGTTAATCCAGCAGGCGATGTTACAATCGCTGGCAGCAATCACGGATACGCAAGTGAAATTATTTGTTCCTCTTTCACGGGCCATCGAAAAGGTTAGGTCAGAATTATCTCAGGAATACGAAACGAAAAGAATTGTACACGCTCGCATAAAACAGCTGAGAGATATTATGTCGATGATGGAAGAGTTACTGGCTAAAGATAAAGACGAGTGTGACTCTGATCATAGTGACAACGAAACTAATAGTGTTGTACCAGAATAATTCAATTCTGATCCCGATAAAATCACGGGGTTAAAAAAAAATAATTATTTGATATTTTTTTTTTTTCCTTGGTGTTTTCCGTAACTACGTTACGGCGATGACGCTCTACGATCTTACATACAGATTTATATTTAACGACTATGACCTGAGATCGAACAAGTGGCCAGACTGGTCAGTAAGTTTGAAATGTATCCTCGATAAGAGGGGATTATGACATTTTAGATAAAGAACATTGATTGGTTCTGATACAATCAAATAACTTGGGGGGGGGGGGACTTGAAGTGTAATGAATACAGAATGTATCCCTGCTGGGCCTGATTGGATTTTTCAGCGTCAACTTGATAACTGCCGTCGATAACATCACATACTAGATTGACAGCGATCGTTGATGTGATATTAACGATACCCGGTGATACATGACGACCACCAACATACGGATCGTTGTTGTATCGGAGAATACTTGCTGGTGGGGCTATTTTTCTCCATGATTCAAGGATTTTTGGAAAATTTTCCTTGACAATATCAATAACTGATTGTCTCAATTCACCGATTTTATGTCTAGTATATGTTTCTTCGTAAACTTTCTTAATTGCATCTTTCTCATTTTCTGGGTCTTTATGATATTTATACGCATTTTGGACTAAAACATGTTTAATATATTCGAAATCAAATAATATTGTATTCAGATGCTGAAATGCTTCTATGATATTTTTTTTTCACATCATCGCTGTAATAATATGTCAGATCAACGATAAAATTTTTGACATTGGTAAACACCCGGTTAAATTCATCTACTATGATTGGGATCGTAACGGTGATAATTTTCATACCCCATATGACACGTCCATCTACACTTAGATCAGAAATTTTTTCTCGTCCATCAGTAAAAATTTATCAATAACCCACGGATATTGATTTCGGTAATCTGGAATTTTGATAAATTTTCCATCAGTTGTCAGAAATTCATCTCGACGTGGTTCCGGTGGACCTTCATAAACCGGTGGAATATCCGGCCATCCTAATACTGATCTGATTGAACTCTGATAAATGTCAACGGCGTAATCTGGCGATAATATTTCAATGGCCGAAGACAGCGTTGGTTCATGAACAGTAATAGCAATCTTTGATTGTTTTCCTGTGATGGATTTAATTCTGCGCTGGAATTCTTCATTGATCTGTTCTATTTGATAACTTCCCGTTGGAATACTAACTACTTGCCAATCAGGAGTTCCATCGGGTTTGTTTTTATTTGCAAATACTAATGAATTATTCGGTTGTAGTCCACCAAACGATTTTGACCTAATATTTGGCCAACTATAATAAACTCGTAATTGCGCTAGCGCTATCTCGGAAGATGGAATTGCGGTCGGAAAATTAATACTGAATTCAGGATTAGTTGAACTCGCTGATATCACTGTGGTTCTTACCGGAGCAGTATTAGTGACGATCTGTTGTAGTAATTGTTGCGATCGCTGATCGAACGTTGACATTATTATACTATTATTGTTTTGAATCTTGTTCAGGAATTTTTTCATCAAATACCTCATTGTAGATCTTTATTATAACACTGAATTCTTCGTCAGATATTATTCCATCAATGATAATTTAGAGTATGCGGTCGTTGCAGTATGTAATTTCATTGTGTACTCGTTCAATTTTTCATTCGTGCACGTATTTATCTTTTTCGCGATAATATTAAATATTGCAGCGATCGTGGTTGACGATGAAACAATGATTGTTACAACGATCGGCGCCGTTATCGTCAACGTTGATAATACTACGCCGGTTCCAGCAACAATCGCGGAAACCGAATAAACGACGATATCAACGACAACCGCACGTCTAAGATATTTCTTTATTTTTGCTGTATAATTATTGATGATGGTTTTTAATTTATTCTGCCAAGTTGTTACTTGATCGTATCTGTATCTCTGAACGTCTATCATTATACTGTATTAAGTCGTTGTCTAAGACAACGGAGGTGTTTCAGCTACGAATTCTATACACCACCAGTGAGACGCTGTGGTTAATTTTTTATCAGACGGTTCCAGTATAAATTCTTCTTCGGCGTCTTTATTTAACACTACAGACACGGTTCCAGAAAAAACATCGGTTGAATGACGCCATGGAAATGTAATAAATATCCTGAATTTTGCAGAACTAAATACGGACAGCCTATACACGCCAGTGACCTCCGCGCTATGTTTGATAGTGTTATTTTGCGGTGTCCATGTTGATGATCCTGATGATACCGTGTACACGATATTGCTAATTTGTTTGTGTGGAATTTTAATCAGATTGGTTTTTTGAACGATACTAGGAATTCCACTGACAATATCATTGAGTTTCACGTTAACGTCGGCGAGTTTAATATCAACGGTTGGTGGACTTCCAAAAATATCATTAGTGGTTCTGTTTACGTTTCTGCAAAAATTCACAAACAGTTGTATGTGATTATAAAATTCAGTTCTAAGTGCGATCATTCCATCATTGATCGTCGGCAATGAAGTTGTCATATCATCCACATATTTTCTTTTTGCGGCATCTTCATCACCTGCTGGTTCTCTTAAAGCAACGATTTTATTTCCATTCATGTTAAGTTCACCTGTCATTGTATCACCGGCGGATTTTAAACGATCAGCAACACTTTTTTTTAATTTCATCTCTGATAGTTGCGATTGATACATTTGAGTCTCTGATTTTACCACCGTCAGTAAATACTGGAATATTGTCCCTGGTAGCACCAATAACTCTACGAATTATATCGATCCACTTGATATTACTCGTCTTTAAAACACCGAATTTATCCTGAAAAATAACAACTTCATCTCGGTCAACTCCAGATAAATTCATAATATCAGCAAGATCGTCTAAGGTGGCGTATTTTGATAAATCGATATCTTCTTTCTTCTTGCCAGCGAGAGCACTAGTAGAAGATCTTCCATAAATATAAACCATTATATGATTAGCAATTATTTAATGCATATTCATGTACAGCTTTATGAGGTGGTTTCGTTGATCTTGATACAGCATCAAGTACTGCTAGTTCTTCACGGCCACATATTGGCGGATCCGTTAATGTTTGTGTTGGTAGCGTTGAATACCAGATTGGAATACTCTGAAGTGCAGTACTTCGTACTGTATCGACGTATTTTAAAAATTCTTTTTGTGGCGCCAACCCATACGAATCAAAATAAACAATGCCACGTGGATCAACTGCATATGCAACCCAGTGAGTACCATGGCCAGCACTTTCATCGAGATTAATAATACCTGTTTCTTTCAGATTTAGATTTTTCGGTAATCGATCACGCATAAAATCACCTCTGAAATTCTTTATATTTAATCGCACAGCAGCATCGAGTAAATCAAAGTTAGACATCGGGAAATCAGCGAGTCCCTGGAATTCTTAATCCTTTTCCGTATCGAGACCCTGGAAGTCTCAGACCGTGACCTCTTCGTTTCCTTTTTTTAAATCCTTTTCCTGTTGCTTTCTTTAACGCAATTTCAGCAGCTGTTCCAACTGCACCTAACGCAGCAGATTTTGCAACAGCTGGAGCGGCTGCGGCTATTAATGCTGGAATAGCTGCGAGAAGCGGAAATATTCCTCCGGTTTTAATAGTATCCTTGATTGCACCCACGGAAAGATTTAATCTTATTCCTTTATTGGTGTGTTTAGCTTCGTTGAATCTCTTAAACTGACGTTCGGTCAACGATAATTTATTTGCACCGCTCATTTGTTCTTGTTTTAATGATATTTTTGTTCCGCATCGTGATGCTAACGGTGATTGTAATTGTTTAATCTGACCCGGGGTCAGACTGACACTAACATAATGATACGACATTTATAATTTTATTCATGATCTAATTACATGTTTTCTACTGGCGCATCAATAACTCTCATTCGTCCACCAACACCTTCAAGTAACATTGTTTTATCGGATAATATAACAGCAATTGCTCTGTAATTAGCACCTCCAGCATTACTAACACGAGCTCGAAAATGTATGTCAACGACGGACTGCCTAAACAAATCCAAATGTTCCAGTGAAAAATAATAAATCGGATATAGAGTTGTAAAATCTAGCTGTGATATTTGTAAACCAGTATCAATATTTTGAACACGCCCCATCAACGACATCAATCGATGATACGCACGCGCCATATGATTTGACTCAAAATTCAACAAAATATCCTCTGATGGTTCCTGATGTCCGTTTATTCTTAATGAAACTTCAGAAACACCGAATTTGTCAAATATCATAATGCTACGCGTTTGATTATTGAATCGATTAATAAGTTGAAGTTCAACGAATATATGTCGCGGTGCAGAAACACCTTGCTGTGACGCTATTTGCCACGTAAATAACCCGTCAATTGTACTTTGAATAGCATCTGTGGTTGTTGTTAACCAAGACAACGTTGACTTGCCGCCGCTGCCCATGAAAGCAAGTAACCGATCTTCTTCAGATATTGCTGGAGTCATCACTGCCATCCACAATGAAAGTTTTGTTAGATTTACTCTACCATGAAGTGCCACAGTTGCAGCTGGATTAGCTCCTTCAACGTGCTATATTGCATCTTCGTCGGTTGCTTTCCGTACAAATACAACTGTATGTTTGGCTCCGAAAATGACCTTTCGTGCGTGTCTGCAGAATCCAAAGATATGTGATAGTGGAATCGCGCAAGAAAATCTTCGGCGGCCTTCCTCCTCCAACATTGCTCGACGTGATTTAAATCCTAAGTTGAATTCTGTATCAACATTAATAATCATGTTTTCTACGTCCGCGTCGGCATTTCTAGCAAAGTTTCTTGGTCGTCCTGTTTTATACTGGTTGTATTTAGGATGATCAGAAGTATAATTGGCAAACATCATTGATGGACCAGCTGATCTTGTATAATCGTCGCTGTATCTTGCAAGGCCAAGTATCGTCGTGGCAACATCAACATCGTTTTGAATCGATTCAATATTTCTTCCGTCGATCATGTATGAGGCGCTGTCGAACAACGCCATGATACCGTTGTTGACAAAACCAACATTAACACCCGCGCCATACGCTGTATCATCCAGTTTTACAAGTTCACCTTCTGCTTCAATAAATGCTTCAGCGGGCAAGAAATATCTACTTGTATCTTGAACTTGTAATTCAGTTCGTCCACGCTGATTTGGTAATCGTGCGTCGTAAGAATAATATTGATAATCACGTACCGATTCATCTTTGAGAACTGGCCATCCATGTCAAATGCGGGATCAGGTACACGTTTGAACATGTGATGTTATTGGTCATCGTCTAATACGAAGACCACTTCGGGAAGTGAGGCCACTTCCTGCCATCAGACTTGCTGCTACGATTTTTCCCCCTCTTCGGCTAACTCTGCTAGTTTTTTATTTGAGGCTTGATTTATTATTTTACTAACACTTGCAGGCATCACTTCAGTGCTGGGAAATTTACTGGCTGAGATTTTCGTCGTATTAATCGTGCTAGTCTATCTTTGATTGCAGAGAATGCTTTACTAGCAACGTCACCAGCAGCGCTAATACCTTTTTCACGAATAACGTCAATAGCTTTCATTGATAGTTGCTTTGCGATCGGTATTGCTTTTGGGGCTATCCTCGAAAATAAATCCTGAATGACATTACCCAATCCATCTCCGTAAAATGTCTTGTATACAGGTAATCTTGAATTTACCACCCTGACCATAGTTGGTCCAGGTTGAGCAATATGTATGATCATATGTTATAATAATTATATCTAACTGTTTAATCACTGTGATAATCATCGGTAATTTCATTAATGAGAGACCGATACACGTTAATATCCATGGTGCCACCGGTAAATAATCGTTGACAAATTGATGAGATTTCGCTGATAATTTCTGGAGAATTATTACCGGCTCGTTTTCCACCAACCAGAATTTCTAATCTATCCACGTCGGCAAGGATGTTGTTAGGACAAGTAACAAGACCACTTCCAGTTGTTGTATTAATACCACTTCCAGTTGCACCTTTAGCAGTATCACTTTTATCCGGACTTAATAAATAATGAATAATATCTGGGGATTCTTCTGCTGGGGAATAAAATGCTTCATCGCTGGATGATGTTTTTCGTGGTTGTGGTGATGATAACTGTTGTTGTTGTGATTGTTGTTCTAATTCCTTTTGTCGTCGTTTTGCTCGCTGTTTTGGCGGTAGCGATGATGATGGTTGTTGTTGTGATTGTGCTTTTTGCTGCATCTGTTTTTGTTGTTGTCGTATTTGTTGTTGTTGTTCTGGTGGTAATTGTATAAACGAAATATAATTATCTATCGCATGAATATATCATATATTTTGGATCACTGTTTGAAATTCTATCAGTGCTGTGGTATATGCGAAATATCCATTTGTACCAAGTTTCGCGACTTACAGAATCATCGGCGTATTCAGATTTTAAACATTGTTTTCGATTATCATAACTTTTTACAGCACTTGCAGCTAATTGGCTTATATTTTTAGCCTGTCTGATATCATTAATAACATCTTCGGTAAATTTATCAGACAGATTAACCCTGGCTCGTGCTTCTGATTCTTGTTGAGTATCACCTTCCGCTTGGTCTGCATCCTTATGTATTTCCGGGCTTGGCATCGCAGTAGCTATTTTCTCCAGAAGTTCTCGTAGAATTTTTTTTTGTCTTTTTAGTTCGCTCCGCTATTTTCTCAGTTGATTCAGCGGTCTTTTTCAACACGGGAAGAATACCTTCAGTAGTTTTCGTGATAGGTTTAAATAATTGTTCTGCGGATTCTGTAAATTCTTCTTGTGTTTGTTGACGTTGCTGTAATTTTTGCTTGACATCATCATGAAACGGAAGATATTTCTTGATTACTTCTAGTCGCTCTCGAGCTAACCTTGCTGAATGAGCTTCACCGATCATTATTGATATAATAATAAACAATCTTTTTAAATCGACGTAGCAGAGAGTGTGGGCTGACAAAAAAATGAGTGTGAGACGCAAACAAAACACGCCTTAAATTTGAAAAAATACGCCAACGAACGAGTAACAAAAACGAACTAACTCCGTCGATTTTCGTTGTTGAAATATGTTCGGTTAGTGGATTTGGTTTAGCGTTATTGACCTTATTTTCGACCTTTGTAGGAACCTTTATTTTTTGCTAACGGACCCTCGGAAAAAGTTGTAGGGTCCACACTCTCTGCTGCTGCCACTCAGCTAAACACAAACATTACACGCTGACATTTATAGAGCGGCCATTCAGCTAAACACAAACATTACTTTATATCCTGTATTACACACCAATATTTCTGTACATCATGCATATTGACAGTTTTTGACAGTCAGGCAGTTGCATTCAGTAATAATTAGTTACCGACATTCATGTAAATAAGAAGATATCGTTGCCCCCACTCAACATGGGGCATGCGAAATTTCACTGGGCATATATAAAGTAAACACGGTAAATAAATAAATGTATTTAGCACACTAAGTACAGCAATCAGATCAATTTCACATGCAGGGGGATACATACGAAACAACGGCTAGAACTGGAACAGCTTGTACATGGAAGCATAATTAGAACAGACTGTCGAATAGCAACGGTAAAGCCATAAAGCCATCTAAGTTACTAGCACGCGAATTAAACGTGCAAACTAATTGGATAGTTTGCTTGATTAAAAACTGTAGCAATAGGTTCGAAGGGATTTTGCATTTATTACAGATCTAACAAAGGAGAACTACTACAAGTATCTCGAACAGATTTAGTATATATATATATATATATATATATATATATATATATATATATATATATATATAAAATAATAATAATAATAATACTATCATACAGGTTAGAGAATTTTTAATTCATAATCTACGGAGAATCAAACCCAGGTCCGCAGGTCCACGGGTAAACGGCACCCATCGCCTTGCCTGCACGCACCAGCCCATATTCCTTCACGACTAAGCACGCATCACCAAAAAATGATGGCGCTGAATCGGTGTTATATGCACTCGTGCGTAGCAGACACACTCGCATGACGACCTGATAACTAATTCTCATCTATCTACACAGTCATTCCGGATTCCTATGAAAGAAATCAAGGTATATAGGATAAATTATATAGAATTATAAATATACACCAGACAGAACGGAAAGTGCTATCCCTGGATTCTATAGAAGAATGCTTGATAATAGTAGGCAGAATTAATATTTTAATACAAATAATACTATCATACAGGTTAGAGAATTTTAATTCGTACTCTACGGAGATTCGAACCCAGGTCCGCGGGTAAACGGCACCCATCGCCTTGCCTGCACGTACCAGCCCATATTCCTTCACGACTAAGCACGCATCACCAAAAATGATGGCACTGAATCGGTGTTCTATGCACTCGTGCGTAGCAGACACACTCGCATGAATTAGTTACCAGGTAGTCACAGCGTGGTATTTAGAACAAGTGTGGATATAGTGTTATTTTGAACACCAATGACTATCTGTTTAGAAGACGTAAGGTTTGGCCCACTGTTTAGAACAAGTGTGGAATGGCGTACTGTTTTGAACACGTGTGGACAGCCTCCTACTCAGAACAAGGTTGGACAATCTGCTTTCTGAAAGAAGTATATATGGCATGTTATTTGGAACAAGTATGAAAATTATATAACTTAGAATAATATGGACTGGCCTAAGAAGTATTGATAGCGTGATATTTATAACAAGTTCTGTTAGCATGTTATTTAGTACAAATATGGTTAACAAGCAGTATGTACGTAATATAATTATTTTCCATTCAGACTGTATGTGTTATTATTTTTATAGGTGAGTTAGGGGAATTCAATACATGTCAAAGTTATTTTGCCATTTTGCCTTTGCTTTCCGCTT
The DNA here is from genome assembly GCA_016617855.1 of Megalonaias nervosa. Lineage (NCBI taxonomy): Eukaryota > Metazoa > Mollusca > Bivalvia > Unionida > Unionidae > Megalonaias > Megalonaias nervosa. The sequence goes on along the minus strand of JAECUM010019111.1, from coordinate 25,609 downwards.
GGTGTATGGTTTAACTTGCTACATACCATCTTCTCCAAAGCACCTGTTTTCCCTTTACCTACTTCCCGTTATATATATATACTGCGAGGATGGCATATCAAACAAATTATTTTCGGGAAAAAAACTTCTATTTCGTCTTAATTTTCAATATGGTTTCCACACTGGCCAGGCTGAGAGGCTTGTAATCGCTACACATTCTGAACGGATGGTTTCACTGAGATTGGGTTTTCTCCCAAACACATTACGATGTGTGCTTATTAATTAAACATGGTGCCAATCTGACTCCTATATGAGTACCATGGTGACAATCCTGAGATGTTTCTATAGCTAATCCTACTGAAATTATGTTCATATCGACATTGATTTTTACTAAATGATTTCTTGTGATATCTGTTTGCTCTTAGATAAAAACGGTGTCCCTAAGACATCCAGTATTACCGTCATCATAGCCGTTTTGAAAATCTTATCGACTCATTTATATTCATATGGACATGAGTTTGCTGTTTAATTGTTTCCTTTGATGATTAATTCGTCCTAATTGAAAATAATGCCAGTCTGGCGGGCTATTTAAAAGTCTTGTTATCGCCACACCTCCCTAAAGGATTTACATTAAGGATTGACACAGGATTTACATTAAAAACAATTCTCACAATGTTTGATCGGTCCTAAAGAAAAATGGTGCCGGTCTGGTAAATGATGTGGCCATCATGGCAGTGATCTTAAAAGAAATATTGCTTAGTGGGCGGTGACAATGTTTTAGATTAACATACTTTATAAGAGGTCTAGTTAGCACTAAAATGGTGCTCCTCTATCGTCAAATAGGGCTATAAAGATGGTAGTGAAGAAAACTTTATTATCACTACTTGTTTTGTTTGGAGTTGTTATCAAGATGGGCTGTCACTGAAAGACTTGTTTACTTGGTACCAAATGGAGACGGTGTCAATCGAAAATGGTGTCAATCATGACTGCCCAATCTTGATATGCCCACATCTCGTAAAGGTTTGACCACAGGCACGTAATATTTTCACATGAAGATTTCGTATTGTGTCCGATTGGTTCCAATTAAGCCAATATTTCATACAATTTATGATCTGCGTCTTCAAAGATCCAATCATCGCTAATTGTCTTCAACTATTTAATTTTGACCAGACATTATATTTTCCTGCAGTCAAACGAACAAGTTGAGAGCCCACTGGTATTCAGTTTGCGGATAAAAGTCTTGACTTATATTGTTAGTTTATGCAAAACATATCTTTTTGATACCTTGTAGTGCCCATGGGCTGCCTCAAAGTGATATCATTGAGTGCTTATAATGTCCATGGGTTGTCCTTTGCGTGTCATCGGGTATTTATAAACAATCTTTGGCTGGCAGCATGGATAAAAATCTTCCTTTTCGCTCTAAATCTGGCTTGCTGAAAATATATTAATAAATTTCGTGGTGACATCATTTGGATTAGTTTGCTTAAGGTGTACATATTGCTCTTAGAAACACCAAATCTATGTCATGGGGCAGAAACTTTGTTCGTTACAAACCAGAAGAAATTCCCTTTAGTTTGCTATCTGAGGGCAAGTTCCGAGCAGTCACTATTTAATAATACGTACACATATTGATTCATTTTTGTAATACTCGCACTTTAACAATATAGAACGTTATACAGATTAGTCATTGTCTACACGTCTTGAGCTACGAAATTTTACGCACCTACCAATAGTAATTAATATGAAAAGAAATGTTACACATGGACTCAGAGTAACGAATAAATAACATCTTTAGATCTTCTGGATGTTTCATCGTTTTATATTAAATATTTAATTTGTTTTAGAAAAAACCTTTCAGCCTGACTGCAAGAAAACCATTTGAGTTAGACAAACACAAGTTAGCAAGCATATTTGTATCCGCGTGTACGCGGCCTGATTACATTTAGCAGTCCAAAAAAGTCATCTGATATTCATTTTGGAACATTTCGGAATTATTTAGTTCAACAAGAATATGTGGAAGAATAAGGACAACAACATGATAAAGACGTGCAAAATATGGAAGGCATATTTGTATCTGATGACCTTATCACAATATTTAGTCCTTTACAACAGCTTTTACTGTTTCCGCATTGGTCTTTAACCTTCTGTAAGTGGTAAGTCAATGTATCTTGATAAATCGTACTGCATCATCATTGAGAAAGTTGGTCACTCAACAATCCTTACTCCATGACATGCAGACGTAGATCGTTACGCCCTGGATTTACATTTCAATGTCTTGGGTTGCATTTGCTGTTTCAACATTTCTCATGAAGTGTTGATGCTAGGATCTTGTTATTGGCGATGGTATAGATTGTTACGAAGGAAATCGAAGCTTTGAATGTGCCGATGTGCCAACAGTCATGATTTATCACAGTGATATATTCCAGATTATCATTGAATGAATGTACGAAAATCCCAAAATAGTGTTTTGTTTCACACAGTCAATGAGTACTTTGTAATTGCAACGAAATATTTAAATAAATGACTCCCCTCAAATTATAACCGAATGCAATTAAAAGACCAATATTATGACAGTAATGAATAGTCTTGTTGATCGCAACATTTGTATACATCCCTATTTGACCTATGTTGCAATAGGCTTTTCTGAAACAAAACCCAAACTGTAAACAAATTTGTTCCTAGAATCTTCTAAGATCATAGTCTAGGCCGAGACTTGAACAAACACCCAGATAAATAACATATTTATAGCTTCATAAGAGGACAAATATAAATGTAGTCATGTGGACATTTTAAATGTAATTACAGACAAAGGTCAAGTACACACTACAAATTAAATGTACATTCACGGATTATATTTTACATAGTACTCAAAGTTGCATATGATACTATAATAAGTAAAATGACACCGAAAGATGTCATATGAATGATACAAAATATATACATAAAATGCAATATAGGACTTTTATATTCGTGAATGTGCATCTGCTTTCAGACTATCATTTTCCTTGATGAGCTTGATGTTGATGTTGTATTCCTGCAACATCAGATTTAACCTCAGCAACCTCAGTTTTATTTTTCATTGTTTTAATGAAAGTAAGTGGGTTGTGATTGCTGAATGCAGCAATCGCAGATGGAACTCAACTAAAATACCCTTCAAAGTGTATCAAAACCTAAACATTCCTTATCGATTGTGGAATTATTTGTCTGATGCTTGTTTTAATTTTTCAAAAACATAGCACACGAGATGATCCACACCATATTTGTTTTCCTGAATCAGTTGTCGACCAACCCCAACATCCCTTGCATCAACATACATGCAAAAAGATAGACTGAACACTGGAGTTGAAAGAATTAGTTCACTTTTAAGTGTGGCCTTTATCAAAACCCTCCTGACATTTGTCAGACCAATGAAACTTGGTTTTCTTACTCAAAAAGTGTTCACGGATTCAGCAATTATGAACTATATCGGAAAAAAATTTATGATAATATCCAGCTATACCCCAAAATCGCATCAGTTGGGTTTTACTGATAGGCGCTGGCAATTTAAAGCCTTTATCTTACGATCTTAAGGATTAACTTCAGCGAATCTGGTTGTGTGACGACTATAACCATGAGGATATATCAAGGTACCAATTTTACATCCCCATGTAGGCGGAGCTTAAATTGTAGGAACATGGCATTCAGAACTAAAAATTAGCACAAGCTGTGATTGGTTCATTATAATAAGAGGCGAAGTTTCTGTCTGAGTTAAAGCAAGTTGGGTCTCTTGGCAACACGTGAGATAATGTTAATGCATATCTAGATCATATTTTATGATTTTGTAAAAATGTGATATTTATCATTTAAAATGCATATATTGTGACTGGATAACTCTTAACCTTGTTTAGTTCCAGCAGAGTTATCTCCATTAAGTGCAAAAGGGAGTACAGTTCTGTCATTGTGAAATTGACAGTCTATCATAGTTCTCTATGACTGTGACGCACATGCTGAAGCAGGGTAGAAATTATATTTATTTCACGAAACATTCGCATTGAGGTCTATGGCAGAACAATGAGTACCGTGATACCAGGAGGACAGAGATCGACGACATAACGATATTAAATGATATTTATATTATATAACATTCTATTCAAGGTATTTAGATATTACGCGGATGTCCTGTGAAGTAGATTTACGGCTAGATTAAAATCTAGAAGGCCGATTCAGAGGGAATCATGGGGCCATTTGGCCGGGATCGAAGCCCTTAAGGCGCCATGAAGTTCTGAAAATAACTTCTGAAAATAATAAATATACTTCTGTGTGTTCTTAGATGTCTTTTAATTTTTTATATAGTAAAATATGTGGGCTTCTTTTGGCATTCGAATTATTTCGAAATTTCAATATAACCAGGGCCTAGGGCAGGGGTCTCAAACTCGAACCACCCTGAGGGCCGCATGAGGGCATTTTCGATGGCCCAAGGGCCGCACCACCTTTGTTATCTCTGATGACACGTTGTGATGCCAATAATTTTGCGGGTCACATGATACGGCTTGGCTGGCTGCATGCAGCCCTCGGGCCGCGTGTTTGAGACCCTTGTCCTAGGGGCATCAAACTCTCGAAGCTGCGCGGGCCTCTCTCAACCTCTGAAGGCGCCTTCAGTCCAGTCATGTCTTATTATATATCCTATATGAGACAGGTACATTAATTCTGAAGACATCTGAGAATAATAAAACTTATCTCTTTCCAGTACACCAGAAAACTGCATCCACACTATTCTACAAGATTAAAAGAGATTCTTCATTTAACAGTAGCATTTCGAAACTCCTCCGTCAAACACCAATATTGCTTGACCTTTTACATAAATAGGCGTCATAGTAGATCTCCATCATTACACGCTAATATTTATAGACCAGCCACACAACTAAATACCAATTTTTCCTGATATCCTGAATTACATACTTATATTTACAGACCTCTTTCATAATTAATGACATTTTTTGACATTCAGGTAGTGACATTTAGTAACAATCAGTTACCGATATTTGTTCATGTAAATATTTAGCTATTATTGGCTTAGACAAAAACGGGAATGCTGAATTGCACGCGACATATATAAAGCAAACAATCTTGATAAATAAACGTATTGAACACAATAAAAATAGTAAACATATCAATTTCTCATGCAGGGGGAAGACACATAGAGGATATACGACAGCATGTATATGAAAACATGATCAAAACAGACTGTCAAATGGCAACGGTAGAGCCATACAGCCATACAAGTTACTTGCAAACTAATCAAACGTGCAAACTAAAAGGACAGTTTACTTGACTAAAAAGTGTAGTAGGAGGTTCGACGTGATTTTGCATTTATCACAGATAGAACAAACGAGAACTACTATAGGTATCTCAAACATATATAGTATGACATGTACAAGGAAGTAAATAAATAGCAAGCAAAAGGTGAAGATGTCAGAGACTACACACACACACACACACATCTCTCTCTCTCTCTCTCTCTCTCTCTCTCTCAATATATATATATATATATATATATATATATATATATATATATATATATATATATATATATATACCAGATCCATTACCAATATCATGGCATTTAAAGTGTTGGTATAAAGCAATTGATATACCAGTGCTATTAGTATATCAAATTGTGATCCGCCCATGGCGCAATAATACGCATATATAAACATTCTCGCGAGCATCTGCAGTTGGTTCTAGATCAATGATCAAGTTCCATAGGTGACTCTTTAGTGACGTATGAAAATAAACAAAAAGTGTTAATAATCCTCGTTTTCTAAATGAATTTAATATGGTACATATTTTCATCACAATATTTTCTGCTTTCTGTTCTCCCCTCCCCTCTCATGCATAACGGACAAACTAGTCAGAAATGTGGAGTGAGAGAGAACTGGATTTTGCGCTGGATTAAAACCTTGAAATATAAATTACACCAAGTAACCTACAATAATATGGTTCGTCGTAACTATATGTGTGCACTTTCCTTGGGATTTATCTACAGCGTTTATCAATGATACAAAGTTGCAAACCATGTCGACATTATACGATAAATTTCTCGGTTACGAGGTACACATACTGTGATGTATTTAATGTTTGGTTGTTCTTGTTGTTTCTTAAACATACTATAATGTTCTGAAAAGCGAGAATTATTAATTACATATTAAAATGTCTAAAGGCCTCTCTCTCTCTCTCTCTCTCTCTCTAGAATATCGTACCAAGATATGGGCTAAAATCTATGAAATGACGAGCGTAGAGGATTTTCGTTTGTGCCATTCCACGATTTCTCTAGACTTATGAATGATGGTAAAAGGTTTTAAACTAAGCAAAGAGAGAGAGAGAGAGAGAGAGAGAGAGAGAGAGAGAGAGAGTGTTTTAAAGTCAAACCGACCAAAGGATGAGAGAGAAAGAGAGAGTTTATTGGTACTGTTACTAAAGCAGAATAATGACTTAGATCAACCGCAAATATATTAAAATATTTTAATTACCTCTTGTTGGTTCGTCATTTCGTTTAGTTTCTATTCAACATTAATTTCCATGCGCCTATACGTCAATGGCTAAGCTTTCATGTGAATGGCGTAGCTATCCATGTGTTTGTAGTGCTCAACTTTTATCATTAAAACCATCTTTCATGTTTGAATCATAAGTGTGTATTATATTGATTTAATTAATGTGAATAAAAATAGAAACTAAAAAAAGAAAGCAATCAACTTATCAATATGCAAAGGTGATTGTGAATAGCCACAAAAGGCTTAGAACTACATTTTGTAGCGGACACACTCGGGGATGTGAGGAGTTCATTCACTCGGTCAATACACAGCTGCCTGTAGTAAATCTTAACTCCGTTCAAAGGGCAAATATATGTATTTGTATGTGATATAAATCAAATATATGTACAGTATGTACGCTGCATCAATGATATACCACTTGCTGTATAAAGTTTTCATTAAAATGAAATATTTATACATCTCGTGGTATATCATTGATACAGCGTACATACTATACCTATATTCTATATGTTGTATATTTTATACATTTAACATATCCAAGACGAAAAACGTAGTAAATGACATGGATCATTGGTGAGAGTTTAAAGTTTCATACAATGTGTTGATGCAAAATATAGTCGATTACAAAATAGGGCTACATTGCTTAAACAGTATTTCATTTGTGTAAAGCATAAATTACCCAGTTATTTGTTAATTGGGGTATTGCTGGATACAATTGTGTCTTATGTGAAATTTATGTTTCATTTTCATGTCCGTATCATTTTCAAACGTTTCATTCCATGTGTGAGATGCTTTCTTTTGTAAACTATATGTAATGCAGTAAATTGAAGTTCACTGATGTGAGGATGTATGTCATGGCAGTTTTGATTGCATATGACGTTTATATGAGTCGAACTGAACGATGGCAATTTTTCCGAATTTCACAAATCATCCAATTAAGTCCTTACAATGCTGGCGCATGTAGCTATTACTACCAACAATTGCCGAATTAACGGGATAGTGATATTCTTTAACTCAGGTTTGATTTCATTGATAACTTCATACAGACCGTACTTGTTACATCAGTAATGTTGGTATGCATATACCTTTCAAATATAAGAACATTTAAGTCTTTTTTGCAATGATTCTTATTAAATGTAGCTTTCTAGCATCTCTAATGCAACTACTAGTTTAAAAGGTATTACAAAGGCTTTGCAATTAATTTTTATCTGTTTTGGTATTCCATATCAAGTACAGAAGTCTTCATTTTCATTTATATTTGCCTACAGATATCTCGGTTTATTTATGTACTATTTTCAAGTCAAGTATGTGTGTGTTTGTTTGTGTGATTTCGATTTTTTTAACGTAGCTTTAACAATTTGTCAGTCATATTGCTACGATGTCTGCAGTGTGACAGTTTATAGTGATGTCTAGCACTGGGGCATCATGCCACAGACATGTAGCATGATGTCCCACCCAGTCACATTATACTGACACCAGATCGACCAGTCCTAACACTAACCTCTTAATGCTGAGCGCCAAGCGGGGCAGTAAATGCAAAACTGTCATTGTGTTCGGAATGTGTGTTCGACGTCACAATTTCCTGTATACTACTCAGTCACTATTTTGAGAGCATAAGTTTGTTTTCACTAGTGCATGTATAGTTAGTTTACGCTGTACACTGTTAAAGGTAGAAATAATATATGATTTCAGCTTGTGCATTTAGGAAGTATCTCTAAATTGGGACGAAGTCCACATTTTGAAATATGTTACCCTTTTGAAATATTCAAAACACAGGCATTTCAATATGAAGTACTTCATATACGTCTAGACTATGCGATCACGGATATTAACATTACTACAGCAAATTATACATATTTAACTATATCCTAACTTGATATTTAGTTGCAAGTTCCACATGCAGTAGATATAGATTAAGAAAATATATAATAGTTCTTTGTTCAGCACACACTGCACAATATGACAAAGTAAACCATATGTTTATTTTATATTATTTAACAACTCTATTTGTTCCAATGGTATGTTAGTTTATGCGTCATCAATATTTTCCACTTCTTTATATCTCTGTCAGCGTTATATTTTCTCGTAATGTCAATTAAGGAAAGTGTGTAGTGTTATTTTAACATACTATGCACAAACATTTTGATGCCAATTTTAAATAAAAATTTAACTTTCTGTGTTATGTACACTGGAAGGCATAGTAACGGGTATTGCCTATTACCTAATCCTCAGCATTATTTCAAATTACTATATACAAAAAAAATTTAACAATATCAGCCTCACGTATTGTCGTCTAATCTAATCATATCGCTATAATTTGTGAAAGATGCAATTTAATCATACAATGTCGGAACATAACTGAACCGTTCTGTGCGCCATTATGGTCAGTATAACAGTTAGTATGTACAGTCGCGACCCAGTTAGATGCATTTAGAAAAATACGGCAGGATAAATTCATTAATGATAACATGTTTGTTCAAACAAAATCAAAACGACTGCCAGGCAAAGTATATGGTTTAGTAAAACTATTCGTTTTAACCAAATCAAATTATGTTAGAAGATTCATGCAAAGGCTAAATTATTGACGTAAATTGTGATAGTCATTGACATCTCTAAAGGACTACAATGAGTTTCAAACCATTTTCTGATGTCTCTCAGCAATTCTGTTTGTGTGTGTGAGAGAGAGAAGAGTATTGATTCAATAATTATAACCAGAATTATTGCAGATTTATTGAAAGTTTTACTCCATGCCATTGCTAAAATGTCATAAGACAGGTTTCAATCATGATTCATAAAAAAGAAAAACGACAATTTTTGTCTTCGAAATAAGAGCAAACAGCAGTCAATGAGTCATTGCAGTATACAGGCTTAAAGATACGCACATCTTCAAAAGTTGATAGAGTACAACATAGTGTTGACTCAGTTCATTACCAGTTAACCTAGTATATCGACAGACAGAATGACGGACATAATGCTTATTAAACTTATCTTAAATCACTAGAATCTAGGTAACATCGATGAGTTGTATGAAAATAATATGATGTTTGACGAAATAAGAATACTGTTTTATTTTATTTATGAGGGATAGAATGGAAATCGATTTTCAGCTTACTTAACGATTAGACCCATACTCATATAGATCCTCCTTGAAGCAAAGCCTGGAACAAGTATGGATAGCCTGCTGTTTGGATCAAGAATGGATAGCCTGCTTTGGATCAATTATGGATAGCCTGCTGATTGGAGCAATTATGGATAGCCTGCTGTTGGATCAAGAATGGATAGCCTGCTTTGGATCAATTATGGATAGCCTGCTGATTGGAGCAATTATGGACAGCCGCTGTTTGGATCAAGTATGGATAGCTTGTTGTTTGGGTCATTATGGATAGCTTGCTGTTTGGGTGAAGTATGGATAACCTGCTGTTTGGGTCAAGTATGGATAGCCATCTGTTTGGAACAAGAACGGATGGTCTGCAATTAGGATCAAGTACGGGTAGCCTAGAACAAGCATGGACCGCCTGATATTCAGAACAAATACGAATAGTCTGCTGTGTAGAACAAGCATGCATAGCTTACTGTTCAAATCAACTATGGATAGCCTACAGGTATGAAGTGTTTCCCATTTAGAACAAGTATGAATCGGCCGACTGTCTACAACACCTGCGGTTCGCGTTCTGTTTAGAACACGTATGAATGTATTGCTGCTCTGAATACCTGGATAGCCTGCTGGCTAGAACACGGAATGGATAGCCTGCTGTTTAAAATACGTATGGATATGTTTGCTGTAAAACAGATTTGTATAGCCCTGTGTTCAGAACAAGTATGAAAAACCTGGTGCTCAGAACCATTATTGATAGCAAAAACGTATAGATTGGCTCACGGTTTAGAAAAAAGTATAAATATCATGTTATGTAATACAAGTATTGATAACATGCTGTTTAGAATAAGTATGGACAGCATGTTATTTAGATGCAACATGGACAGCGTGTTATTTATGTTTAGCACGGACAGCATGTCATTAAACACAAATATAGCTTTCTGTTTAGGACAAGCATGGATAGCATGTTATGTAGAACAGTATGGATACCTCGTTTCTAAGAAAAATTAATTTAAAGGCTGTTGTTTAAATCATGAATGGATAGCCTGCTGTTTAGAACAAGTATGGATTGCCTGTTGTTAAGAACAAGTATGGAGAGCATACCATTTAGAATACGTAAGTATAGCAACTATTAAAACCAGCATGGATAACATGCTTCTCCGAACACGTATAGCAAGCCATCTGTTTAAAATATTTATGGATGGCATGTTGTTTCGAACAGTCATTGATACCCTGTTGTTCAGAGCAAGTTTGAATGGACAACAGTTTAGAACAAGCATGGATTTTATATTAGCTAGAACATGTGTATATATCCTGTTGTTTAAAACAAGTATTTAGTGCCTGTTATTTAGAGCAAATATGGAATGCGCGTTATTTAGAAACGTATGGATAGCGTGTTATTTAGAACACGCATGGATATCCTACAGTTTAGAACAAGTATGGATGTACCTACTGTTTGCAGCAAGTGTGGACAGGCTCCTTTTCAGAACGAGCATGGATAACCAGCCTTGTAGAACAAGTATATATGGCATGCTATTTGGAACAAATATGAATAGCTTTTGATTTATTTGAGTATGGACTGGCCTAAGAAATATGGAAAGCGTATTATTTAGAATAAGTACAGATTGCATGCTATTTAGTGCAGATATCGATAGTGTAATATTTAGAATAAGTATGGACAGGCTTTTCTTTAGAACGCACATTGATAGCATACTATTTAAAACAAGTATAGGTCGCCTGCTATTAACAAAAAGTTTTAATTATATGATCGTGTTTGTTTTCTTTGTAACACTTAGCACTAAGACTGCATTGGTGTCGCAGATTATATCCTCATAGTATGCAATAAAGAAGCAAGCCAAGTCTTTAATAGTCATGCACATGTTCAAGCTGTCGTTCAATATGTAAGTTAATCATTCAATTTGTTTATAAATACTGGAATAATCAAACTATATTTACAAACTTGAGACAACATAATATTATTTTGGCAATTACCTGTTCAGTTTACAATAAAATTTACAATATATATATATATATATATATATATATATATATATATATATATATATATATATATATATATATATATATATATATATATATATATATATAATCCTCATTTAGCCTTATTGGAAAGTAAGAACTTACAATAAATTGTATACTAAAACTGAAAGCTATATAATAATTTTCAATTTTTAAGTGCTCTGTTTCTTTTAATCAGGGTAGATAATTCTGGCGAAGAAAACGTCCTTGAGAACAGATATGTAATATGGTTCACGTGCATCTTTATGCTCCCTGCGATGTGCTCACCTATACGAATATATTGGTATAGCGGACTGCAGTGCAGGCAGTATATGAACCAGTGAACCACATTACCAGACACGTTACTGATAGCTCCACGTGACCACCTATGTCCGGGTTTTTCCAGTGTATTACATCATACGCTAATTCTGCACTCCAGCCGAGGCAGGTGTAAATACGACTAGAATATTCGCTTGAAACAATTCTTGACTTCATGCCCTGTATACATTCATAAACACATAGGTAAGTGAATTAGCTGCTGGTGTTATCTTGTTTGCAAAAATATGCATATACTATTGGTAAAATTGTTTAGAGATTCTAGTTATAAACCTGAACCCTTTATTCCACCATAAACACATTCGATCCGTTACTCTGGCGTATATTCATCGCATACAGGTGATTCACCCTTGAACGACAGCAAACTATTTACAATCTCGGCAGTGTGTTATATAGACTGGACTGCGTATGTCAAATGATGCAAAGACGAAGGAGAAGACAAAATAGTGAAAATGAAAGTAGATTAATAAGCAATATATATGTAATGCAATTATGTTACAGTGAGACAATGTGTCATTGTTTTTGTAGGTGAGTTTGGGGAATATAAAATATTTCAAAGTTATTTCGTGCAAGGACAGTGCTGTCTTTATTGTTATTTTTTTTTGCTTCGTGCATGTTTTAACTTCATATAACCACTCTTCAACATCTCGTCTGTTTTCCCTCACTCCCATTAAACCACACACACACACACACACACACACACACACACACACACACACACATAAATATATATATATATATATATATATATATATATATATATATATATATATATATATATATATATATAGTCTTCTAAAGACATATTTACATGTCGTTAACAAGGATGTGTGTGATTTGGATTTTTAACGTAGCTTTAACAATTTTTCAGTAATATCGCTACGATGTCTGCAGTGTGGCAGTTTATAGTGATGTCTAAGAATATGTAGCATGATGTCCCACCCAGTCATATTATCCTGATACAATGCCGACCAGTCCTAACATTAACCTAGTAATGCTGAGCGCCTAGCGAGGCAGCTGTTAGTACCATTTTTATAAGTCTTTGGTATGACTTGGCTGGGATTCGAACCCAGGACCTTCCGCATCCGAAGCAGACGCTCTAACCACTAGGCCACTGAAGCGGTTTAACAAGGGACATAACTGTGTAAGTCTTATGGACATAATTACAAGGGTTACCTCCTTTCTATAATACCTTTTGCATTCACTCATCCGTCGATAATGACAACATTCGAAACCGAAATGACACCGAAATACAGTACAAGATTGCAAATGGGACTGCATTACATACAATGAATTTGAAAGAAACGATGTCAGAAAAGCTTTTATCTGAGACAAAATGAGCAAGAAGAGATCTGCTTCAAGAAGCAATAATAACTAACAAAAAGCAAATCATACCCAAACATCCTGGGTAGGACAACACTTTAACGTACATTTTGTCGATGGGGCGACAGGTAATTTACAGTTTCAGTTTAAAACAAAAGAATCAGCAAGACATTGAAGAGACAAACTCATTTTAATATCGAGAAAACGTACTTCCTGTCTACTTCATGCCTCTCAGAAGCTGACTCCAAATATAGTATTGAATAGAGCTCAAACAGTTATTAAAAGGTGGAACCCTAGAAATCCTTTAATGAATTAAGAATGAAAATATTGACTTGATATTTAGAAATGAGTTTTAATTAAACCTACTTTATGAATAACATGTGTTGAAATGCTTGTATATAATTCATTAGACGCATTTACATGCAGGCAAACATGTACAAGTCGCGTTTTATTCATATTGACTACAAGCAAATATTATGGATATCTATATCGTGTAGTTGACCTTGTCCATAATTGAGGGTAGAGAAGTACCTGACTACTCACATCTTTATTGGCTTGTTTTAAAGTTATAAATGGGTTATTTACAGATGTTGAATTCAAGACCTAGTTTTTATTAGAGATTAGGAATGTTCTAGAAGCAAATTGTTTATGAATTTGATGGGAGAAATGACCCTTCATCCTAGCTCTCTTAGTTTATCTTAGGTTTGTAGATAAGCTTGAAACTGTAAACAAAATCTGCATCCCATATCTTAACACTAGCCTTAGTAGAATGAGCTTTATGTATTTGAATTGTTCATTGGAATTACAAAGTATTCATTGATTTAGGACTAAATCGCCATTTTGGATTTATTGTGAATTCATTCAAAGACACTTTGGATTATATCATTATCATAAATCAAGACTGTTGCCACATTTGCACATTTAAGGCTACCAGCACATCAGCACATCCAAGATTCGAATTCATTCAGAACACCGCTGGAATTCGTTCGGAATAATTTATAGTTTTGAACATGTACTATAACATTTATAACTATTTTCGGATGTAATTCATAATATTGTAAGTCGCTATTAAAATTTCACCTTGTATTGACGAGAAATAAATTATTTGTTGAATTTTATAAATCTTGTTGGTTTTCTCACTTTTCTGTTGCTTATTTTAAGACCATATAGTCACACATATTACATACATGCATAGATACATAGATACATACATACATACATATATACATAACCCACCCACCCATCCATCCTTCCATCCATCCATCCAACTATCTATTTATCTATCCATCCATCATTTGTCGGAATAAGAGATCTTTCAAGATTTTTTATATAAACTAAAAGTGAAAGTGACCATACTTGTAAAACAATGCTTGAACTGTTTCAATATGCAAGAAAAAACAATATAGCACTATCAACATTTATAGTCTCAAAGTCATTATAAGAAAAAGGGAACGAAAAGGATAGAATAAAACATGTATAAACATACTTTACTTAATCAGAGTGAAATTGTAAACATATACATTTGATAAGCTATTACCCCTATACAATTTACAGTATCAAATGGAACGAGGTAACTTTCCTATAATTACTAGATAACACATCCACATTACATTACATGATCATTTGGTATTTAGAGGTATTGTAAGACTGCTTTGTCCTTCTGGTTGAATGTAATTCATCATTTACAGCGCCAAGCGTATGTCAATATTGTAAAATCAATCAGAATGAAACCAGTCCTTGTCACATTCTTATATTTTAGGCCCTTGTACATCTCCGAATTTAACCGTCCATTTATCATATAAACAAATTGCCTACTATTTCTAGTAAAGTTTGTCTGCAATCTTTTTTCTTTAATTTATTCCTTTTAAGAATTATTTTCCGTTCTTTTAATTCCTATATGTTCATCATCAACGAGTCCAATATTTGTGTTATAACATTTTCCTCGCAGCATTGTTATCTGGGTATTTGTATTAGCTCTTTTTGTCGATTTCACTGTCACTGATGGCTTTACCTTCCATGTGATCGTGATGTTTAATTTATTTTTGGTTGATGCAACGATGTTGAAATGTTTTGAAACTGCGTTGCAGATCAACCTTTTTTATATCGAAAGCTTTGATAGCATCATCTACCAGAATATGTAATACCTTTAAAAGGCAGTAGAACAAATATTCCGACTAAATGCAAAAAAAATCACGCTAAACACATTCCACTTGCAGCGGCATTATATCGGTTTAAACTACTTCCATCCGTGTCTCCAACCAAAGGTAAACTTATTATGCTATTTAGCATTTATTTGTATCGCCACAAACACATTTTTCAGCAAGGAAGTAAGTGCAGTGGCTGTGGTTAGTGTAGGAGATAACGACAAAGTAGTAGAGTAGTGACGTATGGGTAACAGGTACCAAAATCACTTGTTAGGGAAGGTGTTGTGCTAATGTATGTTTTAGTTCTTCAGTTATCCTTAGTAGAAGCTGTCTCGTGACTGCTCACCTGTGGCCAGATTAAGATATTTTTGTCTCTGGATTGCTTTTCAAAGTATACTTGCAAGAATACTTTATGCTTGAAACTATCATTGATTTGTGTCCTGTAATATTTGCTATTATGCAAAATACAGTTATTAGCTATTCAACTCTAAACATGTATCGTCCTGTTCGCGAAGTTTACCAGACGCTGTCGAATCATTGTCACCAATGCACATCTTAAACATCTTGGCCCTTATGATCTGCCTTCCTAGATCAGATCTGACTTAGTTTTTCTTAACATTTTTGTGAACGAACTCCAGCCTTCCTGCCTAATTCAGCTCAACGTAGATTTGTTGACTTTTGTCAAGTTGACTTCCATGAATTTTGCAAACCATGTCTTTCTTGTCATTTTTGTCCTCTTTATCTTTCATTGCTGTTATTTAACGTTTACAGTTAAAGAGTATTATTTTAGGTGTTAGAAACGTTAGCTGCAACATATTTTAAATACACTTTTAATAGTGAAAAATGAATTGTAACCTCATTGGGTAAATGAAACATTGATTTCAAGAGAATGGGAAGAAGTATAACTTACGAACTTTGAATATTTCAAACATGAAGAGAAGATCACATAATAAGCTAATGGGTAGAAAGATACCGCAATGTCGAAAATAAAAGTAATCTAACAAATGCAAATATACTTCATTTATTATAACATTAGAATTCCACAATTGCCAAGTAGAATATTTTTCAGTGCATTCAGGTACAATGATAATGTAGAAAAGAAGTACTATTTTGCAGAAAATATGCAGATTATACAATACAATATTTTAGAGGAAAGATATTCAAGAGCACGTTTAAAAAAGTTGACTCACGCAAGATGGCTAACTTGCTCAATGAAATAAATGTATTGCATATACATGAAATATGGATAGATAGATGGAGTATTATGCAGAATACAAGAGACAAAAATATTACAATTATGTAAGCGTCAGAAATTCGTTAACTACTGGTTCGGAATTGATGTTTAGTTAATGAATACGAAATGACGAAAATGGAAGCAATCTAACTAATATGAAGATACCACAATGCGTAGCATGATGTAATCTAACAAATACAAATATACTTCATTGATAAAAACATTAGAATTCCACAATTGCCAAGTAAACTATTTTTCAGTGCATTCAGGTACAATGATAAAGTAGAAAAGAAGTACTATTTTGCAGAAAATATGCAGATTATACAATACAATATTTTAGAGGAAAGATATTCAAGGCACGTTTTAAAAAGTTGACTCACTCAAGATGGCTAACCTGCTCAATGAAATAAATGTATTGAAATATGGATATAGATGGAGTATTATACAGAATAAAAGAGACAAAAATATTACAATTATGTAAACGTCAGAAATTCGTTAACTACTGGTTCGGAATATTATTGTTCAGTTCCTGATCATATCTGAGAAGAAACGCTAATCTTCTTTCATTGATAGTATCTTTCATTTTGATCATTGCAAACTTACAATATGGGAATATACTGACAGTTGCATTGAGATTATTACTTTCATTCGCTCATATATCCCATCAGTCATTATGTTAGAGTATCTGATCACATTGTCAGGCGAACTTCATTTTTGTGCATCTTTATATAATGCGAAGTGGAAAAGTCACAGATTATATAGAGCTACATAATTCATAATCAAAGCATTTCTCAAAATAATGTTCTGGACCGCATTCAAAAGCACGTCAGCATTGGTGACATAAATTTTGATACGGAGGACCGTTACCAATGTCGTTTCCAAAATGATATTTCTGACATGTTTGAACGGAGATGTTTAATCAGTCTACAATTATGTCTTAATAGTAGCTTTATTTATCTTCTTTTGATCTAATACTTACAAACAAAGAAAAGTAATATATGAATACATTGAATATGTCTACTAAAATTGCTGCTTATCATAACGTGAGTTTCGCTTTGCTATGAAACTCTATGCGCTCCACAACAATAATAAACAATATTAACAGAAGTCGCCATCAAACCAAGAACGTCCGATTGTGACAATCAATCTAATTCCGAAAACAAAATCACGCTTAAAAAGTAACATAAAAAGTGGAAATCTCGAATAATAATGGCAGGTTATACCTTTGAGGGCTTCCGGTTAGTAACTAGTCTCCGGGACGTCAGTGTAAATATCAAATTAAGATGAAGTGCTTCCTGATTTGCTGGAATGAAATTCTCAAATGGCTTCCACTTGCTAAATCCTCTGACTTTTACATTTTAATTCTTTGTAATGATATTTTTACTTTATTTAGAATGTTTCCGAATATGACTGCGCTGATAACAAACTCCGACCTTTTCTCTCACCGAATTCGACACTCTCATTTACGCAGCTGAAACAAAGTACGACATTCTGAACAACTGATTCTTTGTGAAAAGAATACAAGTGAACCGCGATAAGTTGCAAAGGCGAAGAGGGTGATTAATTTGCCTCTCGGCATGCATTTAGTCCTGACCAGTACATCCTTTCAATTTAAGATATTTATTTATCGTATAATTTATCATGCTTCGTTTCTTCAGTTAGAGCTTAATATGCTGATTATCATCACCAAGCTTTAAAAACTGCTTGATTGTAGTTACCTAAACACTAAATTCACTTTTAAATACTGCACCTTTAAAGGTGTATGATTGATTATATAGTAATGTATCTATGACGTGATATGCCTCATCTTATTAATATAGTATGCTATGTTTGCATATCTTGCGAATCTCTGCAGTAAACACCTTTCCTCTTGTGTTTAGCTGTTGTGTTCATCATGGCGACCATAAATAAATATTATCTAGTTATATTAAGGAAAGCTGGCATTGTGTTGTTTGACGTTATTTCATGTATGACGTTATTTTGACTCTCAGCAATTATTCCTTTAATAATACTTATTGAAAAATGTTGCTTACGTCACAAACGCATGAAACTAAAGCAGCAAATATATATTCTCCATGTTAGAATGATTATACGCTATTTAAGAATGACTCATTTTATTCAACCCTTTATATTTCTTCCTTACCTTTTACCTCCCGGTAAAATTAATCGTTAAATGTTACACAACTTGCACACAATGCATTTGAGTCATGTTGTGATATTCAGTTGCCTAAGTTAGTAAACAAAACGTTGCTCCTCACTAAAGACTTCCGAAGTGCTACTTAAATCTAATATAAATCGTCATAGCATCGGACACTAATTGCAAAGCCATTGTTAATTTGAGCATGTTAATGAACGTTTAAACGGCATTTGTGCACACACTTTGGATTCATCGCTGAAAAGAGAGATTTTTTTGGTACATAATGATGTTTCGTGAGATCATTTATGTTACGGAACTCTCGCTTCCCACACAATTAAGAGCATTTCATTCATTTTGAACGCACAACTTTCATTTCCCTGTTATAATGTGATTATCTTTTCAATGTAGTAGTTTGAAAGTGTTCTTGCTCACATAACCGATGAACTTTACATCTAGCCTTTGACCTTTACCACAAACCTCTTACCGGTAGTAAAGATCCGTACACGCGAGGCAGTGTTCTGTTTTTAAACAAAGAAACTTTACCGTAACTGGGTCGGCATTTCTAAGTATAATGTGTTAAGGTCACTCAGCCAACATTCTTTTCCACATATCTTTGAAAGGTTGCTGAGACAGAGCTTTTGTTGTTCTTGCAACAGTTTGTGATGGTCATTGAGCCAGCGTGTTTCGTATTAAAGAGCTTGCCCAAAATGAATAATTTTAGGCCTTGAAGTTTAAAGTCATTTCTTTCACCGGTTTGTGAAAACATTTAGCATCCATTTTCATCCTCAATGTTTTGTTTCATTTGAAACAAATACTGTAATAGAGTAGCGAGTACTTGGCAAGTCTTTGTCCTAGGCATCCAGTACATTCGTCGATGTCACCAAAAATATAGGAGAAAAATATATTTCTATATTTGATAATAAACAAGCCATGTATAAAGGCGTGAAATATAAAGGTAGCGAAAATTAAAAGCAAACGCTTGCAAGAAAATAAATAAATACAAAAAACCCTCACTCATCCTGCAACCAAATAACAAAACATTTTATGTCAGGTGAATTTAAGGAGATGAAAATATATTAAGAAACTATATCATTATGTATTTACAAGCCACTATAAATATTTGATCAATATGCTGTAACATTTAATAATGATGATTCAGCAAGTACTTATGTGCTCACTGCGATATATTATTTAGGCAAAAGAAATTAAACTTAACAGTATCGATGCCAATAACTGGATGTGAAATATACTGTTGGAACGTATAACAACGATGTAACAGGGTCTGTCAACTGAATATACAGTTTATATATGCTTTCAAAATCGAAAATTGTTGCAAGTTCTTAGAATTCTCATTGCTATTGCCAGATAAAGATAGTTTGAGATAATTTTGTAACAATGTTAATATTAATCCAAACACTGACTATTGAAAGCTGTCGAAAGCAAGCTTACTTTATTACAAATAATACCGGATACTTCTTCTGCTGATTTTTCGTTAGACTCAGATAAAAGTTATTTTCGAATCTATTACCTCAGCAGTAGTCGTACAATCCCATAATTCTCTTTTCGTCTTGATCAATAATAACGTATTAACATTTCCTTTCCTTTTGAAGCTCTTTATAAATTATATGCAAATAATTTGTTTATATAATTTACGATTTCTTCTGTCTAATTCATTAATTCTGTTTTGATAGTAATTTATGTCTTTACTATTTGTTTTAATATCTTTCTGTTTTATTCTAACTTTGTGGTCAATTGGATATACAGAATAAGCTTATTATATTACTAATGCTACCCGACTCTTCAGTTGCTGCTATTTTGCCAATCTCAAACAATGTTACATATTTAGCGGCTGTTGCCATACCTTAAGCTGTAAATATTTTACCGATCGTCACAGAATTCTTCTTAAACACTAATATAGTCATTTCACCCATTGCTACGTTTTCTCTATTTTGTGACTCAGTTCTATTTATAATTTCTCTAAATCTGTTATATAGCCAAATAGTTTTGTTCTTTTGCTTTTAGTAGGTTGCAATATCTCATTTAATTTAGATTTTTAGCTTCATTTTGTTCTTTAGAAGTATTTTCTTTATTATAACCATATAGTTGTGATACAATTATTTCAAGACTGTACTATTTGCTCTTATTTACGAATGCATTACGTAACCAGCAGTCATATATTCCCTTAATTATCTTTTAGCCTTGATAAATAAATAATGTATGAACATTTCCTTCCCTATTATAAGCTTTTTCTAAATCATTATATAAAATCAACAATTATAGTTTTGAGGTGGTTGTTTAATTTTTTTATATACTTAAAAATGTCTTCTGATGAATTCATTACGTCTATTTTGGCAGTATGTTTACATCTTGACTATTTGTTTTAATAGTTGGCTGTTCTATTAGAAATGTGTGTTCAATAGGATATTTTCCACTTACTCAGAAAGCACACCATCTACATTATAATTTTTACACGTTTATGTCTCAAGTATAATGACTTCCATTCATTACCTTCTTTTGTCCAACATACGTTCCTTAGAAACTGACGTCCACATGTTTATGCACATACAGATTTAAGTAACAACATAACATTTGTTTTGTCCTTTACATAAGTTTGGATTGTTTCTTTCTCTCAAAATAATATAGCAGTATATCTCTATCTCTCTTGTGCGACTAGGATTTCACCATTTTATACTTTATTTCATATATGTTTCATCCGTGGTTTTAACTTTTAAAATGTGAAACGAAATTTGAAACGAAACATTCTTAGACACCATTACCTTTTAAAATGTATTTTCATATCTTATATAATCCTTATCATACTCTGCATCATAAAGTTCACGGAAAGCTACAAAGTCCTTTTTACTACGTGCCATTTTACGATATTTAAAAATATGAAAGTAAACTAGGAAACAAATTAGGCTTCACGGAAACATAGAAGAATATGCATATTATTTAAAGTTGGCTTGAAGTTATTTTAAGTTTCTGACCTTGTAACGATGATCTCATTTTGCACACTTTGTTACTTAAACTTACATTCAGTGCAGGTGCAGAACATTATTTATTAAAAGAATTATAAAAATTTCATTATCAACAACAGCAGCGATAACGTCTCCAGCTGCAGCAAGAATCCAGAATATTACACATTCAATCATACCAGGCAATTCTACTTATGCTCGTTGACCAAATTCGAACAAATGGCTATAGTTTTCATAAACGCTTTTAAGTCAATAAAAAATCTTTAAAACTACCTTTAGTGCCACCGGAATCAAAATCAGCTTCTCCGATTAAATGTACTACAACACTTGCTATTGCTACACCAACTAGTTGTTAGGTTCGTATTTAAATTTAGCCGCAACTATTTCTTCAGGATGTCTTATACTTTGTTGTAATAATGTTGGCTTAGTAATTAAAAGAATTCATCTGCTTTCTTATTTTTGGAATGTGTATCCTTTCTTTATAAGTACTTTGTAACAATAATTTTTTTCTTTGAGTAATTAAGGGAAGTTTAATGACAATTTTAGTTTTTCATCTATGCCAAATATATTTTTATTAATGAACTAGTTGTATATAAAATTGTTCAGACATTTTTGGGTGCGTTTAACAAATTCCTCTCCAGGCATAATATACATTAGTATTAAAGCATCTTTTGTTACATATTAAGCTGTATCATAATAGCAATCGAAATCTGTAGGGTAAGCTTGATTATCATGCATTTCATTTTTCGTTTCTACTTTAGACATTTTGCGTTATTTAAATCTACGATGAACAGCTTGAACATGAATTAGGTTTTCTAGCTTCTCAGCAATGCAATAACAGAAACGCCAACTTACATACAGATCACCAAGAACAGTAACAAGTATTAGAATAAAGTAAGCAAGACGGATTCATAATAAATAAAGAAAACATAGGATATCGTATTATATATCTAGATATCAGTATCTTTTATATAGGCAACCAACATTTAATGCGTACATTTATTCCTGATGTTAATTTAAAAGAATTAGAGAAACATTTAACCCCACTGCTCCAACCGACCCGCAAGAAACATATGGGTTTTGAACTTGTATGCTTGGCTTATCAATTACGGATTGGAAAATTTGAAGCACATTTAGTTTATAGATGACATTGTGCAGAGCGAAGAAGACTTTAACAGCTATTTTATTTGAGTTAAGAACAACCTAAAGGTAACTTGAAAATAATATGAAGATAACTTAACTAAATACCTAGGAATCATTTAAATTCCCTACCAGGAAAAGAGTGAAAAGAATGTGGAAAGTTAAACGAAAGGAAAGACAAATATTATTTATAACTGGCGAAGGACATATTACAAAAGATTTACGATCTTCATAGATGAGAACCTGCAAAACAACATGGAAACTGTTCTCCAGAATTTAGGAAAAGCGAAATCAGAAATATTAAAATATTTATATACTGAGATAATTGAAGGACAGAAGCTGCACACATGCTTTTTAGCTGGTGTTCGTATTGTTATTGGTGTATGTGTTATATATTTTTAAGAAAAAGCCCCAAAAAGAACACGGAATGTAATGCCAGGACTGCTCCTCGCATTACCGAATATCGGATTTGCTGAAAAGCGTGAAGTAAAATACTTCCAGAATGCTTATTAATAGATGTCTAACGAAAAGAACAATATACCTAACACGGGTTACCATACATCATTAAATTCAACTCTTACAGTAACACACACGATACATTTTGAAGCGGACATTTACTTTCAAAGGTGATTCATCAAATAACATGAATACGTAAGTCATAAACCTATATAATTATATTTCACTGAATCAAAATACTATTTACTACCTTTGGAGCTCGAGGGATATGTCTAGACAAAATAGTTAAACCTTAGTATTAACTGAAACAGAATCAGCAACATGTTGTATTGTCTACAATAACTCAGATCAGTATATTATAGACTGATGAAATCAACAACAGTAAAACATGATGAAGGCAAAAAGAGAAAAAATACAGCATAGATGTCCTAATACAGCAATGAAAACTACATTTTTTTTTTACTTTACAGATATTGAACACTAAATATTACTCTTCGCAATGTCTGTAAAGAATTCACGTTGCTTAAATGGAACTTCGCAAAACGATAAAAAATGTTTGGATAACAGTGGAATGACAGTCTGGAATTATAGGTTACTGCATTTGTATGGAAAAATATAAATGAGTTGGTCTGATGGATATACTGCACGACCTTAGGAGTGCAGTATATCCCTCCGACAAAACGAGATCATATTTTCCCATACAAATGCAGTAACCTTTTTATTATATGCTCATTTTCTTATTCTACCTAAGGCTTAATTATATAAACAAATATACACTACAAGAAATAAAGTAACTGAATTTACGCCGTATTCCAAACTACATGCACAAGCGCATATTCATCAGTACAAAACAAAACGTTATTAATGGGCACATAACTCGACCCAGATAAATTTGAACTTACTCCCCGCTAGACATAGCTTTCGAAATAAAACGGCGTTTTATGTCTACCTTAAACATAAATTTTGTTTCATATTGTGAAAGAATGCGCATTGCAACAACCTTTCCATTTAATCTGGAATAAAAAGAATTTGGTGTTTTTGTCGATTCTGCTAAATTTCGTAATAATGACTGGATTAAACTGTGTCAATTCTACATGAAGTACATTTGATTTCGGGAGCGAGAGAGTAGCTTGTTGACATCTGCAAGTGTGTTTCTGTTCTATCATTGAATGATTGAAATCATAATGTGGGAAAAATATGAAGTGTTTCAATTGCAATTATCAAAAAGACGCTATGGAATATAATGATTATTTCATTTTGGGTGCAGTAAGGAGGACGTAATTGCACTTGGAATATAGTCGAAATTACAGTACAATTTTGAAATGTGTAATCAAGCTTGAGAACCCGTGACATGGCTCATGTATTTCGGATTTGCAGAACTAAGACAGTACATTTTGAGGAAATTCAGAATATAAAACTGTACGTATAGCTTTTGCCATTCTTATTATCAGCTAAAGAAGACAGTTTATGCCTTGTCACTTGCAAAGTAACAAAGAAAAGAATGAAGCTAGCAAGCTTTGTAAATTTAACAAAAATAATTTATTTCCCTAGAAAACGAGGTAAAAATATGAGACGGACTTACGGTTTGTGAAAATAATCCAAAAATTAATCCTAGGATATAAAAAAATATTTCTATCACAAAAAAGTTTCTAAATTAATCAAAGTTCGAACCCCGATGAAGTTCCAAGATGGAAGGTAATGACGTCTTCTACATCCAGATAAGTGTTGTTGTGTCAACAGTTTCTTGGTGAATTTTATGAATCAAGAATAAATTCCGGCTCTAGAATTCAGAATAATTTGCAACAAATGTCTTTGTCCAAGAATTGTTATGAGCACAAAAGCTTTCCAGGGAATATAAATTATTATATCAGAAAAATAAAGGAATTTTAAATCAAACTGGCAACAATATAAAAACACCTTGAGCTCTAAAAGTATGAATTTACGACTTACTGAAAACACTAAAAGCTTTAGTGTTAAGCGCAATTCACGTGACGGGGTCGCATGGTCAATTAGTTCAAATGGCGCAGTTAAGACCATTGGCCAACTGACACGTACGCCATGGATGAATTTGATTCTACTAAAGGAACCTTACTATAAGATTCAATAATAAACAAAATTGTTTACAACAGAACTGACGCAAGCCAAGAATGACCTTGATTACGACCAACAATTTTCACTGTATGTTTACCAATTTCGAATCAAGGTCAGGAACTAGGTCAGCTAAAAATGCAATGTAGCAACA
>JAECUM010019110.1:0-25303 GCA_016617855.1 Megalonaias nervosa | reverse complement strand
TTTTCAAAATTATTTTGAATACATTTTATTACGTTATTTAATTTTAGTTTAGCTTTAATATTTTCATCACCAAAAGCTTCTACAATGATATGTCTGTCATAGCCACGAAAGTTATGTAAAACTACAGGAATAAAATCTGGAGCATGAAATTTTAAATTGCAACTGTTATGAGCTGCTCCACGATATTGGCCGGTCAAATGACAATGGTCTCGCACCTTATCACAGACTCCTTTGGAGTCTAACAGCAACTTTTCACAAATATGACAATCAACTGCTTCATCGAAATCGAGTTGTTGTTTAGACGTTATTTTCATCGGAGATGTTTTAAATAATCTGTTAGAAATTTTAACTTCGTCTATATGTTGTTGTATTTTTCTAGTACTTGATTTATTTGGATTATTTTCTGCTCCAACCACAGGAACGAGTAGACACTCGAAATCAGCGTAAATAACAAAATAAATATTTAGTTTATGATCATAATTTTTAAATTTTAATATTTTTTCTTTTTCGCTAGGCATAGTTATTCTTTGAACGTTGATACAGTATTTGAGATGCTCCTGCAGTCTTCCATCGCTAGAAAAACCATGCAGACATCTATAACAGAAATATTTTTTATTTTTATTTTTACTATACTGTCTGCCAACTAGTCCGTTAAAGTTTTTTATCCAACAATAATGTCCCTGATAAAATAATTTATTGTCTTGTGTAGCATTTTCTGAGATATATCTCGGGTAAACATTTTCTTTCTCATCTAGTCCGAAAACATTTACTGAGATACTGTTTTGTTTTTCAAACTTTGGTATATGATTTTATGCTACTGGAAAGTCAATGCCATTAAAATTTAGTTCGTCTTTGTACGGAAAATACTTGTCAACACGATCAGCATTTCTTTCTTCTGGAAATATCGCAGAAAGAATAGACCATTGAAAACATTTGTTATCATTGTTTTTGACATTTATACAGCATTTTGTTTTTAATTTTTTGAGGGAGATCGACGTACAAACTACCGCGAAGTACGTTATATTTTGCTGTGTGAAATAAAACTTCCTTTATCATTTCAAATTTCCAACCCGATCCTGATGAAGTAAATTCTTCACATTTTTTGCTTATTTCTTGATGTATTTCATCGGCTACCATGGCAATGTCTGTTCCAGTTAATTTTTTCTCGATTTTGCTGTTAAATATGGTTCTGAAATTTCGCTGTCAAAACTTTTTGTTTAAAAAATTACTGCAAGTACGTCCTCAACTGCATGTAACTTTGATAAAATCGTATGATATTGGACTATAAGTTTGATACTTTTATGAGCCGCAAGTTCTTCTGATATAACAGGTTGCAAAAGATTTAAAAAAATTTTGGAGTTAAAATTTGCTAAAACATTTTGATTATCAAATTTGTAACTATTATCGTAACCAGAAAATGCTGAAGCAATTTTTTTCTGATTTGATAATGCTCTTTTTAGCAATATCTCGCAATTTTAGCATTATATATATAGTAATATTTTCTATTTAATTGAATTTTTTTAATTAGAGATATAGAAATCCTTATAGTATAATGACAGAAATTTTGAGATATCTGAGATTGAGAGCGGAAGAGCAAGAATTTTATCATGTACATCCAAAATACAATTTATATGCAGCAAATATGTTAGGTTCTGTTATTAATATAATATCTAAAAATCTGTTGGCATATCAACACCAGTTGGAATGATACTTTCAGTTAAAGGCGATAATACAGAAAAAATGAAAATGTTTAGAAAAGATTTTATTTATAATTTGTTTTGCGATGATATTCCAGAGGGATATAGAGTATACAGAGTAAATAGCGCAGTTGCTGATGATAATATTGAAAATTTATCATTACAAAATGAATTTCAACCTCATCCAGTGTTTGATTTATATGAGACAAATGATAAGGGAATTATTAGACAAACAAACCCCAAAGTTGTTGGAAGTTTACAGAACAGTGGATATCTTCGTGTTAATGTAAGTGGAACAAAAACTAATTTTGTTTATTATCAATCTCATCGTTTTGTGTTTGAAACTTTTAACGGACTAATACCTAATGGTTTAGTTGTTGATCATAAAAATGGTATTAAAACAGATAATCGTCTAGAAAATTTAGATTTGGTTACGCCAAAAGAAACACAAGACGTCGAGCCGGTTTTGATGGTTCTAATTTTAAAATCCAGCCAGACAAATAATTTCAATAAATCTTGAAACTTTTGAAGAAATAAAATTTAGATCAATGGCATCTGCGGCAAAATATCATAAAATTAATCCACGTGCAGTAAAATTTGTAGATGATAATGTAACTAAATCACCAACGTCAATGTTGACATCTGACAGATTTAGTTTTAAATACGATAACTAATGATATTTTCTAGATCATTTCGAGTAAGACAATCATGACTAAATTCCATAACATCATCTCGATTAAATCGTAATGTCATCATTTTATTTGTATCAAGTTTTATTTTTTCTGCTACTGGTAATAAAAATCTGTCAGATTCACCTAATGCTATCATAACATCAACAAAATAAAAACTGTTTCCCAATAAACAATTTCGAATTGCTTCAGCTAATTCTATGATTTAGTATACTAACTCTTTGATGATATTTTATTTCTCCGAACATCTTATTATTTATTAATTAGACAAAAGATTATTATAATAATGAACTTATTTGAGAGACTGGCTGAACTATATTCGGGAGATTTTGTTTCAGTTTCAAATTTTACAATAGAAAGTATTACTAATGATAGATTTGCTGGTTATACTGAAAAAGATATTTTGCATAACTATGACGATGACGAAGATGATGTTGTTAGTAACAAAAATTTAAGCAGACCAACAACTGGACGATATGATGTTAAGTACCATATTGCTAAAAAAACTAATAAAATTTAATTTTACTATCACAGAGCATCAAATATTTTGGCAACTTATCAAACCTTTTTTCAACGTAAAAAGAACTGGACAACAAAGAAATATAAAACACAATTTTATTTTTGTTAAAATATTTAATTTAATGCCAATCGACGATGCAAGAAAATTACATTTAATTTCTCTATGTAAACCAGTAAAATGTAAATCCGTACTAATAAAATACGAAGAAATTTATAATATTATTCGATCGACTTAGTTGGTACCCAGCTATTAAATTTATCGCCATATCCACGCCATTTGACTAAACTTTTGTTGCCGAGCTTTTTAATAACTTTTTCAATAACAAATATATCTTGTTCTGTTTTCTGAAGTTCTTGCTCGTAAAAACTGCCAGATATAGGTTCACGAGTATGTAACTGGTATTGTCAAAAGTACTTTATCAACAACAAATACTTCTTCGCTCCAGTTATGAGTATATCCTTTTTCAAATGTTTTTTTCGTCAGAGAAATTCTAACTTTTTCACCAACTTTAAATTTATGTCTGCGGTACATATTTTTGTTTGCTAATATTGGATTTGCAATCGCGTCGTTTGGCGACATTTTTAGGGATCTATGTTTCGTGTTATTATACTCGTCAACATTTTTCTGTAAATTGTCAGTATATTTACTCATATTTTTAGCTGTTAAATATTTGTGGATTTTTTCGTTAAGCGTGCGATTAAATCTTTCAACGATGACGCTTTTTCCCTCATTTCCTGTAACATATTTTTTAATGTTATTTTGCTCTAAAAACTGTTCAAATTTTTGTTAAATTCTGCTCCATTATCAGTCCATATTCTGTTTGGTTTTCTTTCTGTGTTAACAATAATTTGTTTTAGCGCATCAGTCATCGATGTCCCTGTTTTATCCGAAACGGGTATACTAAA
This sequence comes from Megalonaias nervosa, assembly GCA_016617855.1. Lineage (NCBI taxonomy): Eukaryota > Metazoa > Mollusca > Bivalvia > Unionida > Unionidae > Megalonaias > Megalonaias nervosa. Next base: position 21,492 of record JAECUM010019110.1, on the reverse strand, counting down.
CGCGTATTTGCTAAAAACATCTACAACATTAAAAAGATATCTCTTGTTATCAATATATTGAGCTAGATTTGAGACATCAACTAAATCTATCGCCCAGATATCATCAACGGCATTTGCGACAACTTTACGTCGCGGAAACGTTTTTTTTTAGGTTTGTGTAGCTCAGACGCTAGCGTCTCTGAGGCAAGATCGTCATATAATTCTTTTTTACTGAGTCAGAGTTTATATTTTGCTCCAATAAAACCATGAACCAGCCTTCGGTCAACACGTTCTCGCATATTTACAGGTTTCATATCACGAAGTTCGTCTAACATTACTTTATCGCAGCTATGTTTATTTTGTTCGTTGTCTGGAAGTTCAATATATCTGTAGCAGATATCATGGCGCATTGCTATTGCGTCAACTTGATTATAAGGCTCTTGTCCTGGCAGCGGATTATCGTTTTCGTCAAGTTGCTTATCAAGAGGATTATAAGGTCCAGTATATTTATGGCCTGGCAATGTGCAACCGCCTTTTGTTTTCGGCAATTTTCCGATTAATTTATGTATATCTATACCTGTTCCAATTATTTCTCTGTTGCATTTCTGACATATGTAACAATTTTATTTTGCTCAAGATATAAATCTCTATTACAATCGCACTCGCATGTCATTTAGTTATTGATCATCTACTTAAATAATTTCTGGATAACCCTCTCCGGACAACTTTGTTGCTGGCAAAAACATACTTTTTCTTTTTCCACAGATTGCACAAATACTTTTCAGCATTATTCTATTATTTTGTTTTTTGTTTTTTCATCTTTATTTTCTGTTTTAGTTTTACACTTAAGACAATATGTTGACATTATATATCAGTGAGTTTAGATAAAATTTAAACTCGGAGCTTTTCAAGCTCTGCAAAAGTTCAATGCAATCTCATCATTAGCGTGAGAAGGTTGTTTGTCAGATTGCAAAATAAACTTTAAAAAATCTGGATTTTCGGTCGTCTGTTTAATGAACATTACACAATAGTATCCACAAGCAGAAGTTCCAACTGGTTGAATTTGATTAGACGAGTAATTTTTTATTTTTTTTACTCATATATTTTTTTATTGCGTCACTTGGTGGAATTCCGAACGAGTCAAAATAATTGTTATCACAAACAGCTACCCAAAGTGTACTAGATCCGTCATTGAAATCTTGTATATTTATAAAACACGAACCTGGAGACGCTAGCGTCTCTGGCGATGGAATCGCCGTAAGTTCATCTTTAGAATAAACTCCACGGAAATCTTTTACTTTTTTCAGTTTATCAAGTATATCAAAATTACTTAACGCGGCTGACTTCATCTCTTTGTTCCTGGTAACATTAGTCCTCGTCCTACTCCTAACAGATTTGGCAATAGACTTCCTGATAATCCTGCTAGTAATGGAGCTATTGGAATAAACCCACCTTTTCTCCTCGGTCGTGTCTTTTATTTCGTTGTTGTCTTTCTTTTTGCTGTTTTTCGTCTGGGCATTATAATTATCCTTAGACAAAAATTTTCTTTATTCCATGACCCTCAACTGCTTTTGTCTTTGCGCCAGATACTGCTCCAGACGCTGCTGCTAATCCTAATGTACCAAGTACTGGCAAAATTTTAGGTATTAACGTTCTGGCCATTACAGATAGTGCCGGACCGAAGAAACCACCTTGTTTTGACATTGCAGTTATTTGTGCAGCACTTAAATTTAAAACAAAAGGTTTTTTGCGATCGATTTATTTACTTGTTTTTTGGTTAACATTAATTTTTTTAAAGTACCCTCTGCGTTATGGTTGATCTTTAATGATACTTGTCTTTTCTTTGCAATAGCAGCTGCTAATTTTTTAACTTGACCATCAGTCAAATATATTTCTTTTACAACATATTTTGTCATCTTATTATTAAAGTTACAGATTAAACTTGTACCGACATTTTACCTCCAACAAAATCAATCGTAATAGTTCTGTCGCTGATCACTAGCGCATATACATACAACTGCGCCACGGAAATGCTCCTAATGTCCAGATAATTTCAATATCAGCAGTTGAAAATATATCTCTTTCATTTTGTTTACTAACATCAAAATAAAATATCGGATAAAGTGTACGAAATTCCTCTTCTGATATCTGAGATCCGTCTCCAACATTTTGATATTTTACAATGCGTCGAGCAGGTACATGTAAGGTCGATTAATATTTTTATTAGCGTTATCTGCAAAATTACATTCTATCGCCCGCTCCGGATATTGCTTTGAATTTATTCTAGCATATATTCGTCTAACATCAGCATTATCAAATATCGCATTATTTTGTTGTTGGTTACCACGTCGCTCTTGCCGCTGAAATACAACAAATATTTGCCGTGGCTTTTGTTCAGTCGACGTTGTTGTGACGCGCCATGTGTAGTCTGTGGTATCTGGAACTGCTATTTGATATATTTTATGTTGCTGAAAATGAATCTTCTTTGTGCGGTTTTTAAGAATATCATCTAATTCGAGTGATTTCGAAACTTTAGGTGTTATTCGTGGCATCCACAGCACAAGTTTGTTTATGATAAATTGTACATCAGCTCCGCCTGACCTAAATAAACAATCATTTTGTTCCGATCGATCTAAAATAAGCGTATGTTTAACTCCACGAAATACTTTATTGTAGTCCCTGCAAAAGCCAAATATTGTACTTAGTGGCAGCATCATTGTAATTTGACGTGATTCTGCTGCAAGTGCCTTTCTCCTAGTATAACCTTCATTGTAACGTATATTTTTTCTGACAATAGGAAATAAGTTATTAATCAAATTCATCATTTCAGTGCCGGTTGCAGCCGCACCTGGTGGTGTTATACCAAGATTATTGCAAGCTGCAGCAAGTGAAACTCTTGTAGCGGTATCACCAGCGTCTGCACCTGGTTCGACTATACCTAGCGCAGCAGCATTAGCAATAAGAAAATTTCTTACAGTTACATCTGCAGCGGCAATAAGTCCAACCACTAAAATAGCTACTCCTCGGGTTGAAAACTCAGACGATGCCATAAAACCAGACCCACCGCTTCCGGTGTCTTTAAACCACATCATATTGGATGCAGCTGATTTGGAGTAATCATCAGAAAACGACACAGTATTTAAGATTGTACTTGCAACTTGTAAGTGACTTGAAATATCTTCGACAGTTTGCTTGGCCAGCTGATATCTGGCACTTTTAAATAAACACCAACCATCATTTATAAGAGCTACTTCTGTGTTAGCTGCAATTGCGGCAGGTACATTAGCTACTGTCATAATCTGGCCACGAACTTGTAACATTGCTTTATGAGGAAGCAGAAATACGTCATCGTCTCTAGTATTAAATGTTCTAACACCAGCCTTATTAGGTTCGTTAGAATTTTCATCGAGATATTCAATATATTCAAATTCTGTTACCGTGTCGTCTTCATCATAAATTTCTGCTATATCGAGATAATTTTTAACCGACATTTTTTTATTTATTAGGTTATACAAAATTATTGCCAATCATGTAGTGTTTGGAGTTCTTGCTTTAGATATTAATTTTTGTATAATTTGTTCTCCTCGTGGTTATAAAAGTTTTTTTGTTGTTGTTATCATTGCGCGTTGAGTTTCTTTTGTTGGTGCGATTTCTGAAATAGCTTGTTTGATTGTCGGTCTCTTTATTTTATCAGCTATTTTTTGTCCAACAGCAGTTGCAGCAGCAGATGCAGCTGCAAAAGCTTTTGATGCCTCAAGTGTAACTCGTGCAACTTTATGAGCTATTCCTGGAGCATTTTCTATAATTCTAGCAAATATATTTCCCCAAAATCCTCCTATTTTTCTTCGATAAACTTTTTTCTGTTTCATTATATCTGAGGTTGTATAATTTTATTACCAAATCTTTTAGAAAATATGTTTACTATTGTTCGCGTAAGTGTAAATAATAGGTAACAATTTCATTGTTAAAATACAGTTGTCGTCCAGACTGATCTGTCAATTGCATATTTACTCCTGTTATTTGATTTTCAACATTTAACGGATAATAAATAACCTGACGTGGATTAATTTGCATAAGAGAACCTGGTGGAACGTCTGGTAAAAAACTGTACATCATTTGTCCTTTACTACCTAAGGCTGAGTAAGATCCAGATGCAATAGAGCAATTTATTAATATTGTGTTTACATCAGTTATATTTACTGGCAGTTGGCCGTCATATGTTAAGGGATTATCACGATCAAGAGCAGGATATACATAATTATAAAATCCTATTAGTGGTGCGATACTTGCATGCAATACAAGACTAATTGTTATATCTTTAATGTTATTCTAGCGCGTAACGTATTATAATTTGGTGTCAGCTTAAAACTATCAGCGATACCTCCATTTTTTGTTATAAGTTCTTTTATCGTTTTATTTAAATCAATATTATAAGCTCCTTGTGGAATTTTAATTGTTTTCCACGTGACAAATGGTGGAGTACGTATAGGAATAGTAAATGCAAATTCATCGCTTACTAAAGTTTTTACATTAGCTATAGAATTCCAAGTGCAGGAAATTAGTCCAATTTCATATTGCTTTTCACAATCTAGTTCTATTGGCGGAATACACTTTACTGAAAAATTTGCGCTATCTTTATCAGATTGGCCTGAGTCTAGTAATAATGTTGCTGACATTTATTATTATATTTCTATAAAATTAAATCGCGATGTAAAGTTTCGTATTCGTCAGATGTTAATAAATTTTCCGATCTCAAATCATCAAGTATGTCAATAATTTCATTATCAATTTCAGCACCAACATTTCCAGCTTCTTTTGATGATATCAATAACATTAATCTGCCAATCATTTCAGTAACTGATGAAAATATTTTAATTCCAGTTCCTGTTTTTTCTTTTTCAATTTTCTATAATCGCTCATTATCATAATGTTCAAATAATGTTTTAAAAGTGTATCCTTTCTCAACATATTTTTTATCTCTAAATTTTTATTGCAGTAATTTTAAAAACACCAGCAATAACAGCTTTTCTAGCTTTTTCATCAAGTCCTTCAACATCTTTTATTTCAGCTGTATCAATTTCTTTGTAAGTTTCTATATTTTTTCTATAATATCATTTAATTTTTTAATGAGATTATCGTATTTATCTTTTTCCCAATTATAAATATTATCAACGTCAGAAATTTTATAATCTTCCATAAAACCAGAATATTCCAAACCCATTATTTCTTGTTTTGCTTGGTTTTTATATTTTTTACAATAATTTTCATTATCTTCCTCGACTGATTTTTGAAAATCTTCTTCAGTCATCGTTATAGGACCTGCTGGTCTAAAAAAACCATTTTTCTTGTCCTTCATCAATTGATTTTGCTACAGTACTTAAGCTATTAAGGTGATGATCGTATATGTTACTTTTTATATTTTTAATAGCCTTAATATAAAGATTAGCAATAATTCCATGTCGATATAATTTAATGCTATCATAGTAATTCCTATTTTCTAAAACTACCTTGTCGAGATGCTCCTTACTCTTTTCTTTTATTTTTTCTAGCTCTTCAATTTTTTCGTCTGCTTTAAAATCATCTTTTCTAACATTGTGTACTTTCACACTCTTAAAGTAATCATATTTTTTATTAAAATCTTCATACTCATCATCTTTTATTTTGCTATCTATATTTTCTAAATCATATTCAAATCTTTTTTCTTCTGTAATTTCCCTCTCTCTTCTAAGTTCTTCTTCTTCTAACCTTCTTTCAATTGGTCTAACTACTGCTGCTTCTGCTAATCTTTGAAGTTCCAGTGGATTATTTATCAGCCGATCTATTTCAGCTTGTCTTGGAACAGGATTAGCTATATTTGCTGCAAGTGCCTCGGCTAATCTTTTTTCTTCTTCAGATCTTTCAATAATTCTTCCAGCAGCAGCTTCTTGTTGTTCTTTGATTAATCCTAGTAAACCTTTTTCTTGTATTTTTTTAACTTCTTCTGATAATGGTTTAGTTTCAGGTTGTTTTCCATGTAAAGCTTCATTAACTGGTTTGAGAGCGGCTGCTGTTGTTTCTGCTGCAGCCACTTGACCACATCGTGCTTGTTGGATCATCTGCCTAAGTTCAGCTTTAGATTTAACAAATTTTTTTTAGATTTTCTATATGTTTTCTGTACTTTGCTTGTCTTTCCATTAATTATATACTATTTTCTATAAAAATTACTGTAGGTATTTTTCAATACAACAGCGAAACATTTTACTCTTATCATTTGTTAATTTATCAAACAAAAAAGTCATATTTATTTGCCGTTGCTTGATGATATAATTCAATAAATCTATCTTTTGTTACATCACCACATTGTTCGTTCGCGATATTTCTAACGTCGACATTGTCAAATCCTGGAAATAATATAAAACAACCAGTATTTCACCGAATAAATCTGTCAACATTATAAAAACCTTGGGCGAGATAAACAGAATTACATTTCTTATTACGTGATAGTGAAAAATATGATCTTATTTTATTCATTTCCTCGTTGTTTAGCGAAATATCATCAAAAACAACTATCTTGTGTTCGGACGAATCAAGTTGATTAACTGGAATAAGTTCTTCTGGTTGTTTGATAATAAAAAAATCTTCACCAGCCTCAAGCTCATCACGAAGTTTGTCATTATAATTAAGTAGCTCGTACTTATCCTGTTGTGGATTAATTGTGTAAATATAAACGCGATCGTAATTAAAATTATCTCCTAGAAGTAAATTCATAAGAAAGTTTGTTTTTCCCGATCCATTTCCTCCAACAATAAGATAATGACAATCTGGAAGTTCGTTTTCATGTTTATGTTTCACCAACCGCTCTGTATCAAAGTTTAACATCGACGATTTTGCCATTATTGTTATACAATTTTATGTTATATAAAAATATTGTCAGACGATAATAAATAATGAGCTATTATACAAAATTTGGAACATTAGTAGGAGATTCATCAGCTGTAAGTACAACAATAACAGACGGTAAGGTTGATTTATCAGGTTACCTGAAAAAATCCGGCGACACAATGACAGGAAACCTGTTTATGTCAAATCAACGAGTACTAGGCTTAGAAACAGCATATCCGCCACTGATAGTAGCTGAGATACAAGCAGCAGCAGGGAGGGCGAACAGACCACTTTGCGTAGAGACCTTATTTTATAAAAATAAAGGTTCCTACGAAGATAGGAAAAATTTGCCTGATGGGGGGGGGGTCTCAAAAAGCCGAGATACAAGGTCAATAACGTCAAATTGAAACCTCTAACCAACCAAATAATTCGGACCATTTTTTAAAAGCGGGTTTTGTTTTATTTTTTATGTGCAGGTAGGGTGAACAGACCACTTTGCCTGAGACCTTATTTTACAAAAATAAAGGTTCCTACGAAGGCTAAAAAAAAGGTCAATGACGCTAAACCAAAGCCTCTAACCGAGATTATTTCCATACGGTTGAGAACGGATAATAAATCGTTTGGGTTAGCTCAGTTTTGTTATCAATCGCTGACGTATTTTTTTCAAATTTTTATGCGATTTCATTTACGCGTTGGTCACTCAGTATTGGTCATTCACCCTCTCTGCTGCTATGAATTAAACAACCAGTATAAATATTATTAATAAATGAATATTGGAGAACCACACTCAGCTAAATTAGCTCGAGAGCGACTAGAGGCAATTAGAAAATATCTACCCGTCCGTGATTTAGTTAAACAACAGTTACAATCACGTCAGGAATCTCAGGTTGAATTTGCAGAGGATACAAAACAATTATTTAAACCTATCACTGAGACCACTAAAGGTATTCAACCTGCGTTAGAAAAAACCGCTGAAGCAACTGGAAAAATAGCAGAAAGAACAAAACAGACAAAAAGAATTTTACGTGGACTTCCAGCCGAAATAGCTGCGGCTCAACCACAATTACAAGAAGAAGTACAACAAGTACTTGAGGGTATTGACAAAGTTCGTGAGGATGTCGGTGACGTAATAGATATTGTTACGCGAAAGCCAAAATCAAAACCACCAACCCGATTAACCGAAGATGGTCGTAGGATACTTCGAGAAAACCCTGTAGCGGCTGCAGCAACAGGATATCCACATCGTGATACATTATTAGATCCAGACACCGCTAGTGTTTCTGAAAAAAATTGGGTTCCTTTTATATTTCGAAAGTCCCGTGGTATATCTAGAATCACTGATAAACATAAAGATGATTTTGAAACTTTTGTGAGACAAGTCAAAGAGGCTAAAAGAGCGCCATTACCCGGAGATATATTATCGCCAGCAAAATTGCTGTTCAGACCACCTCGTATTGAGGAAGAAGAAGAATATTTGCCGTCAGACACCTGTTCTGGCGACATAAGTGGAAGTGGATTTGCTACTCATGGAAGTGGTCTTATTACTTGTCCCAATAATGTCCTTGCTGATGTTGATCGACAAGAAATCCTCATCGGGGGAAAACGAGCTGGTAATAATTCCCCAGAAATCATCAATGAAGCAGCTGATATTTGTAAACGATTATTTACAGGTGGAATTATGGATATTAATGTATATCGGTCTCTCATTAATGAAATCGCCGATGACTACTATAGTGACTAAGTATACAATTAAATACAGTTATTATAATAAAATGATCGTACATAGTACTCAACGTGGACCAACCATGGTCAGGGCGGTAAATTCTCGATTACCAGTATACAAAACAATCTACGGAGATGGACTAAGTGATGTTGTTCAGGGTCTATTTAGAAGGAGAGCCCCAAAAGCAATACCGATTGCAAAGCAACTATCAATGAAAGCTATTGATGTTGTTCGTGAAAAAGGTATTGGTGCTGTTGGCAATATTGCTAGTAAAGCATTCTCAGCAATCGAAGATAGGCTAACACGATTAATACGCAGACCTGCAGTCCGACCTCAACCTGTAAATTTACCTAGCACTGAAGTAATGCCTGCAAATATTAGTAAAATAATAAATCAAGCTGCTAATCAAAAACTAGCAGAGTTGGCTGATGTACCATTATCAGAAAAAGAAAAAAATATAACCGCTAGTCTGATAGCAGGAAGTAGTCTCACTTCTCGAAGTGGTCTTCGTGTTAGACGATAGCAAATATAATAAAGATGTTTAAACGCATATCTGATCCAGCGTTCGACATGGATGCACCAGTACTCAAGGATGAGTCTGTGCGTAATTATCAATATTATTCTTATGACGCTCGAATTCCAGATCAGCGTGGACGAATTGAACTACAGGTTCAGGATACAAGTAGGTATTTCTTACCCGCTGAGGCATTTATTGAAGTAGAAGGTGAAATTTTAAAAACAGACGATACTGCATATGGAGCCGATATTAGTGTTGGTTTTGTTAATAATGGTATTATGGCGTTATTTGATAGCGCTACGTACATGATTGATGGTAAAAATATTGAATCTATTCAGAAAGACGTTGATGTTGCTACAACAATACTTGGTCTTGCGAGATATAGCGACGATTATTCAAGATCGGCTGGACCATCAATGATGTTTGCGAAGGATACTTCTGACCACCCTGAACATAGACAATATAATTTAGTACAAACAGCGCGTGCTACTGCATCCGATCCACAACCAGCGGGAATGATAGTACGGCCTGCTGTTGATTTTTCGTTATTGCAAAGTGTTAATTCAGAATTTAACTTAGGATTTAGATCACGTCGATCAATGTTGAAAGATAATAGGAGATTTTCATGTACAATTCCACTTTCACACATATTTGGATTTTGCAGAAATGTCAGAAAAGTTATTTTCGGAGCTAAACATACTGTTGTACTCGTACGAAAAGGTGCCGACGATGATGCAATATGGCACTCCGCTGGTGATAATCCTGCTGCAACTGTTGCACTTCATGGTAAAGTAGTATTAACCAAACTTTCATTGTGGATGCCAGTGATGACTCCATCAATATCTGAAGAAGACCGGTTGTTATCTTTTATGAGTCAAGGCGGTAAATCAACGTTGTCATGGTTGACAGTGACCACAGATGCTATCCATAGTAATATTGATGGTTTATTTACGTGGCAGATAGCATCACAACAAGGTATTTCTGCACCAAGACATATATTTATTGCGCTTCAAAATACTGCACGAGTAAATAATCAACTACGTAGTATTATGATATTTGATAAACTCGGTGTTTCTGAAGTTTCATTAAGGATAAATGGACATCAAGAACCATCCGAGGATATATTACTAAATTTTGAAAATAATCATGTAGCACGGGCTTCTCATCGATTAATGACATTTATGGGACGTGATCAGAATATCGATTCTGGTTTACAAATATCACAGTTAGATTTTACAACCTTATATCCGATTTATTACTTTTCGCTTGAACATTTAGATTTAACCAGACAATCAGTAGTTGATATACATTTTCGAGCTCGCGTGCTGAAGCCAGTAGCAGCAGTAGGACCACCAGTAGTAGAAGGTATTGACAATTATAGAGCAATAGCCGTTATACTCAGCGATAAGACGATGTTACTTGAAGGTGTTGGTGGACGAATGAGAGTCGTTGATGCTCCAGTAGAAAATATGTAACACATAATTAGATCACCTGATTTAAAATCAGGATAATAATTATAATGTCATACAATCACGTTAGCGTTACCCTGACACCTGGTCAGATTAAAAGACTACAATCAGCATCAAAAAATAACTGTGGAAAAAAAATATCGCTAAAGCGAGAACAGATGAGCGGTTCAAATAAATTATCGTTGACCGAGCGTCAGTTCAGAAACTTCAATGAAGCCAAAAAATCAAATAAAGGCGTCAAACTTAATCTTTCTGCGGGCGCCATCAAAGACATCATTAAGACGGGTGGTATATTTCCACTTCTTGCTGCTATACCAGCATTAATAGCTGCTGCAGCCCCAGCTGTTGCAAAAGCAGCTGCATTAGGCGCTGTTGGAACTGCTGCTGGAATGGCATTAAAGAAAGCAACAGGAAAGGGAATCAAAAAAAAAGGGAAAAGGTCTCAGATTGCCAGGGACTCCACATTCATGGTACGGAAAAGGCCTAAGACTTCCCGGGACAGTTTACTGATATCACCTATGTCCAATTTTGATTTACTCAATGCTGCTAAAAAACTAAAAATTAAAAATTTTAGAGGTGTTTTCATGCGCGATCAACTACCTAAAATCGCTAGCGATTTAGAAACTGGTATTATCAATCTCGATAAAAATTCTGGACTAGGCACGCATTGGGTTGGATATGCAATTGATCCACGTGGAATTATTTACTTTGATTAATATGGATTAGCGCCACCAAAAGAATTTCTTCATTATGTCAGCAATAATACTGCTCCAATCTGGTATTCAACGTTACCAACACAAACATTAACTGATCCACCAATATGTGATCGTGAAGTACTTAATGTACTTGATACTATATCAAAATCAACAAAACCACCTCATAAAGTCGTGCATGAATATACCACATTTTCACATTTAAGCAGATATTGATAAATATAATGGTAGATATTTACGGAAGATCTGCTCGTGGTAAAACTCAGCAGCAAGGTGATTTATCTAAATATGCAACTCTTGATCAACTCAGAAATGAGATTGATGATTTATTAAATATTACAAGTGTGGATCAAAATGAAGTCGTTGTTTTTCAGGATAAACAAGGACGATTAAAGACAAGCAATATACAACTGCCAGATGTACTTATACGAATTCCTACCGCAGTTGCTGATAATATCGTTACTTTTACTGATCAAGGTAAAATACAAGATTCTGGTAAGTCAGTTAACGATTATATCAAGAAAACTGGCAATGTATTTACTGGTATCATTATCATGAATCGAAATAAAATTATAGACCTTGGAAATCCAACCGTAGATAGAGATGCAGCAACAAAAAAATACGTCGACGATCAAGAATCTAAGTACGTGTTAGTCAACGGTGGTATAATGCGTGCATTTCTCAACATGAATAATAATGGTATTAATAATCTTAGAACACCAGAATCTGATTTTGACGCTGCAACGAAGAAATATGTAGACGATAGCAACATTCCTACGACAGCTTCGCTAAAAACAATCAATGACGAAATGACCACACTCAATGGTACTTTTACTAGACATGTACAAACGTTTTTAAATTTTCGTAGAAACATAAACAAATCTGTACATGATTTTTTTGGTGATCCACCAATCGTTGACATAAAACTAGCCGACGTTAACACAAAACTCAACGATATTGTTAGTGGAATACCTAATATTGTTCAAAAGACTAATCTGATTAAAATTCCTCACAATCAGATCGTCAATATCGTGTACACAGTGTCATCAGGATCAGCCACGTGGACACCACAAAATAAAACCATCAAATACACTGGTGTGTATAGGTTGTCCGTACTTAGCAGTGTAGATTTTAGAATATTTACTACATCTCCATCAACTGGTAATTCTTCTAGAACTGTATCTGTAATATTGGATAAAGATTCTGAGGAAATATTTACGTTGGAATTATCTGATAAACATACAGCTGCTGCTAGTTACTGGTGGTGTCTGGAATTTGTAACCAATCTCACCAATTAATTACTTAACGTCATAGTATAATGAATGAAACTTCAATCGACGTTCAACGTCACAGATATAATCAAGTATGTGAATGCCTGACCAAACTAAAAAAATATCATTGACAATTATACAGTAAAAGTAAAAAAAATATCGCAGACGTATGGTTGTCATTGACATAGTTGTTTACTCGGTTTCCGCTGTTGTTGCTGGATCCGGATTATTATTATCAACGATAACAATGACAGCTCCAGCAATTGTAACGATTATTGTTTCAACTTCAACAACATGCGCAGGTATTCTCAGTATTATCGCTAAAAAGATATCTACGTGCACAAATGATAAATTACGCGAGTACATAATAAAATTACACACAGCAACAGCAGCCTATTCTAAACTAACTTCATGTGTTTCATTTTATCTTAGTGATGGTAAAATATCCGACGAGGAATTTGCAACAATAATGAAAACCTACGATGAAGCATTCATAATCGCTACTAACGATCGCCAAAATGGAGAATTAAATAATAACAATAATAATAATGTCTGAGTCCTTGACAACGTCAAGAGAGTTACTTCAACAGATCGTCACTAATGCAACACCGTCAAAAACTACAATGATTTCTTTAAGTTCGACCAATCCTGAGTTTAGCGTTAACTTTCCAACCGCAATTCCTGCAAAAGAAATAGCGTTAGCGCAGCTTCGAGTTTATTATAGCTGGCCTAATATTAGATCAAAATCATTTGCGGGGTTACAACCAAATAATTCATTAGTATTCGCAAATAAGAATAAACCTGATGGAACTCCTGATTGGCAAGTAGTTAGTATTCCAACTGGTAGTCATCAGATAGAACAGATCAACGATGAATTCCAGCGCAGAATTAAATCTATTACAGGAAAAGAATCAAAAATAACAATTGGTGTATACGAACCAACATTATCAGCGGTGATTGAAATAAATTCCCCTGATTACTCTGTAGATATTTATCAAAGTTCGATTAGATCAGTATTAGGATGGCCTGATATTCCCCCTATTTATAATGGAATTTCAGAACCAACTAAAAATGAATTTCTCACAACGGAAAAAAAATTCATTAAAGATTCAGAATATCGAAATAAAAATCCATGGCTTTATATAAATTTTGAATCTGATCCAAGCAACGATAGATATTACTTTACTGATTTCGACCGTCGAAGGACCCCTAAGATAACTAGATCAGCATTTAATGCTATCAGAAACGCCAGGACGCAGATTGAGAGAGATATTGTTGATGAAGAATTTTTTAAAAGATTTTTAAATCGTCTTAAGCCTGAATACGATAAAACGCTTAATGATTTAAGAAATTTATTTATTTCATTATCTCAACATTATGACGATGATGTAAAAAATCAGATAATCGTATCAATAAAACATTTAAATAGGATCCTATTTGATTTATACATCGCCAATCGAAGTATTATAAACGTTGCGACTAAACTCGATGGAAACCTTTACACAAGTCCAGAACATAAGAAATTATTTCTCGATCATTACAAAATAACAGAAGAAGATTTACAAACATTTATAATACCAGATTTAAATAACGCTGAAATGAAGAAAACACTCAACGATGTCATTGATGAATATTTCCCTAAAATATATGCAGCGTGGAGAAAAATAGCCCCACCACCGGTTATTCTTAAACATAACAACGATCCATACAGTGGAGGCCGTCATATATCGCCAGGCATTGTTAATATAACATCGACAATTGCAGTCAATCTAGTATGTGACGCAATTGACAGTAGCTATCAAGTAGATCTTTCAAAATCTAACCAGGCCCAGCAAGGATATGTACTACATACATTCACCCCTATGGTACCACCCGGATGGCTCATTGTGTCTGAGCCAATAAATCAGGTCTACTTGCGTGTACATAATCCATTATTGACAAGAATGAATTTCAAACTCACAAATCAAGATGGCAACATTGTGGACCTTAGAGGGGAGACGTTATATATTAATTTGTACATACGCTCGTAGAATGATGCCTGAGTAAATTTTGCACCAAAAAAAATCTATTTTTTTACCTTGACCTTGACCTTGACATTTGACCTTGACTTTTGACCTTTTGCATATATGTATGTATGTATGCATGCATGTATGTATGTATGTATGTATGTATGTATGTATATATGTATGTATGTATGTAATGTAATTTATCAAAAATAATCAGTAGCATCCTAAGTGGTTACCCGTCACGGGGCCCCTTGATAGCCTTTGTGCCTTTCATGGGGTCCTTACATTGTTGTCTCTCTTATGACTGTTATGGGGCACCCCATGTTCTGTTTCTTTTGGTTAACATTCTTTCTGAATGTTTATTTGGGGGCCCTTCAATGGGGTAGAGAGCTCAGGCATGCTACTGATTATTTTAGGAGGCACCTTGCATTGACACATCCCCCGGCGAATTTCTAATCGAAACGAAACATTAGAAATTCAGAGGACTGTCTAGGCATTGCGGTTTCAATAAAAAAACCCACCAAATCGCCCCACGGGGTCAGGTGCAAAAGCACCTCACCACGTGGCGTGACGTGGTGAGGATTTTATTGAAACCTCAGGGGTGGTCCCCCCAATCTTAATAAAATTGGCAACCCCTGGACCAAATACCCACCCCCCGCGGTCATGGGAGTCGAACAGCAGAAGTTCAGTACCAGAGTCCCAACACTCGTGCACTGAGCTAACGACACTCGACTACATATATACGTTTGAGAAATTATTATATGGTTATCACACAATAGCATTAGATTTTCTGATTTTATAAATGAATCTAAATATTTATAATTTTATTAAGATATATAACCATTTATATGTATGAAACGATTAAAATATATCACCGTTTGTATATATAAAACGAAATAATTTAAAATTACAAGCATGAAGACGAAAATAACTGCTGCGCCACAAATCCATGGAAAATCGATAAGCACATCCGTCTTAATGCACAAGTTGTTCTGTTTGAAAGAATAGAACGAAAATGTATATGTATAATGGTGCACAGTATGATTGAAGATAATATACCGATCACTCGCACTGTACAGTTAAGTGCTTAAAGGGTTATTTGTACTGTACTGTGTGTCTTAATTACTTAAAGGATTATTTGTACTCTGTGCGTGCGTTTGAATTGGGTTTCATGTCCGTGTAAGTGTTTTTGCTTTACTGATGTATGTCGTTTTGTTATGCTTGTAAATGACGTTGCTTTTTTAGCGGCGACTGTTATCTAAGGGGAAAAAAAACTGAAACCTTGTTATTGTATTACGATATGTGTCTTAAGTTTACAGTGGAATTTAACAAACTTACAGAGATTCAGTTAATCACAGACAGACGGATACATTTAGTTGATGAAAATACATTGTTCAAGGGAAATAATCGGTTAATTTACTCTGTGGAGTTACCTCGCTTTATATGTGCAATTGTTTAAAGTGAAAATTAAAAACTTGAATGTCAATTATTTTTTATTTTAAATAAATAAATAAATAAATATATATATATATATATATATATATATATATATATATATATATATATATATATATATATATATATATATGAACAATGAAAACATTAATGATATTATTTCTGCTATTAAAAAATTAAAACATGACGGAATAAAAATGTCCGATAATCTTGATCCTCAAAAAATTCTCTCTGACTTTGAATTACTGCAGCAAAGAAAATTCGAGAACAAACTCACATTACCTTCCAATTACCGATTTGTAAAATCTATTTATCAATCTATGTTAGAATCTTTAGCAATGGTGAACGACACACAAGTGAAGCTATTTGCACCTCTTGCACGCTTAATCGAAAAAATAAGGACTGCGTTGTCTCACGAGTACGAAAGAAAAAAAAATGATAGACAATCGTGTAATGCAATTGAGAAAGATTATGTTATCTGATTCTGTCGAGAGTGAAAGTGAGAGCAGTGACAGTGAAGGTGGACCCCTGACTCTGTCAGGGACTGTAATTATGGCTAAACAAAAGCCTTGGCAAAATTGACAGAGTCGAACTATCTGTTTTTGTTAAGAAATAGTTATATGACATATTCAAATATTATCCGCTGATTATATTTTATTGAAAATGCAGATTTGCATGTTTTATTTGCGACAAATTGTACCGATTGTGGATGTATATCAAAATATCTGGCAGCTGCGTTTATTGATGGGAAGGTCATTTCTTGGTCTGTTTCTGTATTTATGGATTTAATAGCTCTCTTTACGAATACTTTACACCTTCCAGTATTTCCACGTCTAGAATTCTGACTCTGTGTTATAACTTGCAGATTAGATAACCGATTATTCTGGGGATCTCCATCAATATGATCAACTACAAGTCCATTTTCAACTACTCTACGAAAACATTCGAATATGAATTTATGTGATAAATAATTTTTATTTCCATTAGTATTAAATCTAAAATAACCAAGTTTACCAACATTACCGACTGGTTTTTTCAATCTGCAGTTCCTGATAGTGCCATCACGAGACGCTTCGTAGTTTTTGATGATCGGATGCGCTACAAATTCGTTTTGCTCCATTTATATAATAATATTATTTGTCTAAATCATTATTCTGAAATCTGGTCAGATAATCCTCTACGGTTTTTATAGGAGATTTACCTGACAAGGTATTTTTTGGTCATAATATCGTTTTAATTCCCTGTATTTTTTTCCGCCACATTTTAAACACAATTGAGTTTTTCCTCTGACTCCAACACCGCATTGCACACATGGTATTGGTCCTGTACTTCCATTTTTGATACTTTGCATATGGTAGCTACAGAATTCATTCACGCATGCTCTGTTACAAGGAGAATTATGTCCGATTTTAAGCCAGTGGCAGTAATTCTTTGTTTCAATCATTATATATATACTAAAATTTTAATTTAAATATTTGTTTTAATTATATGGAGGAATTATCCGTTATTGAACCTTCCCCTGCCAGATTTGATCTTGACAGACTATCAGAATGTAAATTTAGTGTTTCGATGCAAGATCTAGCTTTAACAAATGTGGATATAGCTAAACGTATCCGTGAAGCCAAAAGGGAATTTCGTAATGATGGCGCTGCTCATGTATGGTCAACTTTCAGGATAGGACATATCGTTAATATGATGAACGACAAACGAGGAAAAGTAATTATTAACCACCTTGATAATCAAAAATATTTTATTTTAATAAAATTTATTGTAGAGACAGATGACGATATCTGGATTATTCGTGATAAGCGTGATCCAGTCCGTGTGCAGTCGGGAAGCAATATTGTTCTCTTAAATAACAGATCCAAACCTGGAATACTTACTGGTATTGATAAGCCTTACTATGTACAAAGTTATCCTGTGACTGCGGTTGTCTACGCAATATATTCGCTGAATGATAAACCTAATGTTGCGGATCTCAAGCCGATGAAAATATCAAGAATAAACTGTGTAGCTGAACGAATTACAGAACATTTTACAAATGCGATACGTGGTAATGGCTTAACAGATTTAAGACGTAAAAAAATAGATACATGGGCAGAAACGGTTAAAGATACTGGTGCATCTATTAAGGATGTTGCTGAACTAGAAAAAGTTATTAAGATTTCCAATAACAGTAAAAACACTAACCGGAGAGATATTATACGAACCAAAATATATAAAAAATGGAAACCCTATAACAATCGTCGATCATAATGCACATGCATGGACTAATGCTGTAACGGTATTTCCACGAGATAGAAAAGTTAAGTTTTATGATGGTCATATATTTGATTTTATCAGAAATATAAGTAAAAGTGACCCTGTGTCTGTTTGGTTATTTCAAAGTTCAGAATACGATTACGATCAATTTGTACGGCCTAACGGTGATATTTATCGTACAGAATCTCTTCATGAAGAAATGGAACATCTTGCACTGAAATATACTTCTGATGATGTCATAGTTGGACAATTACTGAATAAATGTTTTACCGTACCATCGGTTGCTGCCCATTTCGCTCAGGAGAAAAATTCATGGAAAACGACACGATCAGAATTCCTTGAAGATATCAAAAAAAGTTGTATAGAATATGGACACGGTGGATTATGGAATACCAAATACGATTATAGTGATGTTATCTCAGTTGATATGGCTGCATGTTATCCTGGGAGTTTTCTTGGATATGGAGAATGTTCTAAATACTTTAAGAAACTCGGACATCCTACACATGAGATGACCAGGGTTGCAATAAACGGACCCCTTCCCCAAGGACCTGATTTTGACCTAACAGGATTTGCTTATGTAGAATCATTCGAGTTTAGAGAGGGTCTCCATGCGATTACTTATGTTTGGTTTGGAAGACATTTTTCAGAAAAATGTTGGGTTTCGATAGTACTATTGCGGTATATGCTTGATGCTGGATTTTTAATATCGTTGAGGGTAACTGAAGCAATTATATCGTATAGTTCACAGAAGCAAGTTTGGTTACCAGAACCGAATAGATTTAGTGTTGATGATGCCAGGAAAGAATTCCCTGATATTGATGAAGATCATGTCATTAAAATAAGTAAATGCAGGAATGAGCACGATGAAAAACTTGCAAAAGATCTTGGTAGAAAGATAATCAGTAAGTTTACTCAAGGTGGTTCATACGATTATAAACGAATGTGTACAAGACTGATTATGGACGACGCTGAACTAGATTTTATAATCGCTGATACAACGGAGAAAAACACATTTATAAGTCGATGTAATGCTTATTTATCAGATAGAACAAAACTAGGTACCATTGTGAGCTACCTTGATGGCGACTCACCACAATTTACTCATTTAAGATCTTCGATGTTAGCTTATGTTTCGATAAACCTACTATCGATGATAAATAGATTTCCTCGTCACGCTGTCAGAGTCGCTACGGATTCATTTTATATACATAAAAAATATAAGGATTTATTAAAACCGCTACTCGGTGATGGTGAATGGGGGACATGGAGGATAAAACAAGAAAATATACTTAGTTATTCTGAATCTGCCGATGTTGAAATTAAGGAAATATATTACAGAAATAATAATCAAGCATCAAAATCATCTGCACCATCTGTGTACGATCCTGTGGCTAGACATAAGACTGTTTATCTTAATGGGTGTGGAGGGTCAGGTAAAACGACTCGTGCGATTAATTTATTTATGAATAATAGTTCAGATATAATTGTTTTGACACCTACACATAAACTTGCTAGAGAAATAAAAGAACGAGGAGTAAAATCATGTACATATCATAGTTTCTTTAGATGGTGCGGAGACACGTGGACTCCTGAGCGAATGCGTGAAAAATATATACCTAAGTATATTATATGGGACGAGATATGCACGGTGTCGTTAGAAACACTAAAAACATTTCTTGAATGGTTATTGACAAAGAATACTGCTGTGATTATGTGTGGCGATCATGGTCAACCACCACCCTTTGTTGGACAGTCTCCACATGAATGGCTAAAGAATAATGTAGATTATTATGAAGAAATACATGATGACCATAGAGCTACTGATGAGCCGCTGAAAGAGTTTAAAAGATTAATCAGACTACAGCCAGATAAAATACAATGTGAGATTATGCGTAAAGTAATTCCAGAGACAACTATGAATGATTTTTGGACTTTATGGAGACCTGCTGATTTGATAGTCGCAAGTAGAAAGATAGTTCGTGATGAACTGCAAAAGAAATTATTTACGTTACATAAAGAAAAGTTTCCAACGTTACCTGTACCTTTGTGTTATCGCCCAGCAGATACTCGACGACAGAATATTGAAGTTGAAATACCAGGTGGAGACGCTGAAAATGTCCGAGTACAAAATCTTGTACTGAATGACATTGTTTTGGTTGCCATTGATGTTGTTGAGAGCGCATTAAACATGGAAAAATCACCGTGGATGTTAGGATACGCTATAACGATTCATTCGTCACAGGGATTAACTATCTCTGATACAAATATCTGGATTGTAGATGATCGTATCAAATGGTCAAACTTAGTCTATTTTACAGTATCTCGTGTTAGAAGAATAACTCAACTACATAGGGTTATTATAGATTACGTGATAACTGAGGAAATCACTAATGACGCTGCTGTAATAAAGAAAAAATTAGCGGGTTATAAACAGTGTGACAAAAAAAAAATAAGCGTGACTTTGATATTGATACTGAATTTATTATAACACTAAAGCAATTACAGAATAATCATTGTGCAAGCTGTAACACAATAATGTTATGGCAATATTCGAATAATAATCCAAGACAATTTACCGTAGACAGAATTAATAGTGATCTTGGTCATACACGTGAAAATGTGATGCTGACCTGTCTTGAATGTAATCGACGCCGGGGCGCTGGACGCCCTGGTGCTAATTTACATAAGTGAACGTGGTGGTAATTGTGTATCTGCAGGAATTACTTGTAATTGTTCACGTACAAATCCACGCTGAGGGGCAGTAGAATCTAGTCTGTATATGGCAGGTCTTCCAGTGGATCTAACTACGCTAGAAATTGTATGTGTAGTCACGCTCCAGATAGGGTCAGGAGCTCTTTTTTTCCCACCCTCAAGCTCCCCTGGTTCGTATAAATATCTCACAGTTACATTACCTAATACTGGTTGTTCACGGCGTTGTACGTTATCGCTACGGGGTATATATTTTTTTGTTATTGCATTAGAAGGTTTCATGGAAGTTGCACGAGTAATTTCATTATTTAATGCAGATATCACACTTGGTAACCTTGCAACCCATTCACGAGATCGCTCACCCGACTTAAAATCAGTAGACATTTCCTTTGCGTATTGATATCCAAATAAACCGCTCAGCAAGTGTTCGATTAAATCGTTCAACAATTGCTTGATCACGATGAATTTCAGTATGTCCTCGTCTGATTTTAACGTTATGTCGCTTCATCAAAGATAGTACTGCA
>JAECUM010019109.1:0-20255 GCA_016617855.1 Megalonaias nervosa | reverse complement strand
GGGCGATACGTTTGTGTCTGTACTACTCACTAATGCCAGTACCAACCACTCTTTACAATCGTTTATGGTGCTATGAGCATTTTCGAGAGCACATAGGGGATGTTTCATGCAGTGAAAGCTACGAGTGCGGTATGACGTGGATTCAAAGACTTTCTTACTCATGGTTTTACCGTGCATTTTCAAACTGACCGCAGGCTTTATATGATTTGTAATCACAAATTCCATGTTTGTGATTTTTTTTTCTCAAAAATTCTACATTGATTGGAAAATCTTGACCCATACTCATTTGCTTACTCTTACGTGTAGCCTCGTACAAAAGTAACAAAAGAAAAGAGTGAAGTCAACAAGCTTTATAAATTTAACAAAATAATTTGTTTCCCTCGAAAACAAGGTCAAAATATGAAATAGGACTTAAAGGTTTGTGAATATAATCCAAACATTAATCCTAGAATTGAAAAATTTAAGTCCTATCACTAAACAGTTCTAATTGAATTCAAGTTCGAGTGTCGATGAAGTTTCAATATGGAAGGCGATGACCTCAGATGAGGTCGTTGTACTGATGCCAACAGTTCTTCGTTGAATCACAATGTATAATGTTCCAGTTTAGAATTCCAGAATAAATTTCCACTAAATGTCCACGTCCAAGATTTCTTATAAAGAAGAGCACTTTTATGTTTTCCAGAGAATATAAATTATTAAATCCAAGAAATAGAAGAAATCAAAATCAAATTGACATCAACATAAAAAAGGACATTGACCTCTAAAGGTGTAGAATACGACTGACAAAATTT
Organism: Megalonaias nervosa; assembly: GCA_016617855.1. Taxonomy (NCBI): domain Eukaryota; kingdom Metazoa; phylum Mollusca; class Bivalvia; order Unionida; family Unionidae; genus Megalonaias; species Megalonaias nervosa. Next base: position 19,464 of record JAECUM010019109.1, on the reverse strand, counting down.
CACAGAGATATGAGTATTAAACCCAACTAAAACGTCATTTCAGACACGCGTGATGGTTCACGTGGTCACTTAATCATCGAACAGCGCAGTAAGAAGAATGCCAATTTACACGTAGGCCAAAATAGCCCTAGCTAAGAATCAGATTCTCACGCTGGAAATAAATAAAAAGAAAGGCTCTTTACAACTTCGCTAACACGTGGGCGATCATGACCTTGGTAATAACTAATCATTTTCATTCAATGTTGACAAATTCGGACCCAAGGTTAAGAACTAGGTTTGCTAAAATTAGTAATAAAGTAATACTTTTGCGTTCTAGTCAGACTAAAAGAACAGGACTAAATTTACTGGGAAAAATATCAAATCCAGTAAAAATATTATCCTTACAATAAAATGTAATGAAACAAAAATAAAGAAAGAATTTAAAACTAACGCACAAGCAATTTAATTACATATACGTAACACTTACAAACTACAATGATTTACATACGAACACACGTAACTAGTGGCAATGCTCGAAAAGGTCAATATCTTTCGTACCACATTATTGCAACACTTCGTTCCTTTTTGTGTTTTGTTTTTGTTTTGTCCTTTTGATGGATTTGTGTGGGTGGGTGGGTGTTTAACCAACGGTTACATGACACTATACATCTACTACTGTTTTGTAGTCTGCTATCTTAATAATCGCTTATATGTGCCCTAAAACGGTATGATAAGTGTGAATATGTAATCATCAGTTGCTTCACTACCAACATATACCTTCTTTAGTTCCATTTTCTTTACTAATTCAGCGCAGAGACTGATTTGGAAAACTGGTCGTCTCTGATCAAGATGGTATAGTCCATACCCTAATATCCCTTATATGTTATCATTATCAACTCAAGAGGACACGACCCACAGTCGGAACCATTAAATATTAGGTAACAAATATGTAATGCACAAAATATGTAACACAACTATTCCACAATATTAAGTGTTATTCGGCCCTCGAGTTCGAATATGACCTTGGCATTACTGACTGGTTTGGTTTCTGTGAGTACGTGAAGAACACAATATGGATGTTTGGAATGTCTGCCAGTCGGTGAACCTCAGTGTTTGGGACACTGTGTTGCCATCTTCTCTTCATCAGTTTTCGCATGCATGAAATGTGAACAAAAATCATTTTCTTGGCATATCACCTGAACAATATCTATATTTCGCCATCATACAGCAGGGTCCGCAACACAATCGCTTCATAGAATCTAAATTTGGTTTGTAAACTGATCCCTCTGCTCTCCCACAAAATGTTGCACTTAGTATTCCGAAGGCCACACATGCTTAAGCAATTTTTACGTTGGTTTCATCATCTGTGTGGACTACACGTGACAGTGTGCTGACTAGATATTTGAACTTCTTCACTGCCACGGGAAGAACTTCAGCAAGTTTACGTACTATGTGGAAATCGACGATTTTGTAAACTTCTGAACAATGTTAGTTAGAACTTCTAAGCAATATTATGTAACACATATATATTGCACAATATTCTGTAACATATATATATTACAAAATATTATGTGATACATATCTATTACACAATATCGTGAGACATATCTATTGTATAATATTAGTAAACATATCTACTGTACGTAATTAGGTAACACATGTCTATATATACACATCTTTTCGGTGTACCCGTTTCCGGTGGTACGTACTATGTTACTCATCACTGTACTTATGTGTTTAGTTTTCCTCAGTAATAATATACGGAAATTCTCTAGGAGTCTTGTTACGAATTTAATGACATTTACATCGTGTTTCCACTACTCGTGACAAAATAGTTATAAAACATACTTCATTTAAAAAAAAAAAAACATGTTGTATCTGTCACAAATGAACGGTGAATATAACAAATATAATTATATTGATGGCTCTTTAATCACATGTTTGACATGTGTAGCGTATGCTAATGCGTTGGTCCCATCACATATTGTGAAACATATTCAGGCCACATTCAACTTTCGCAAAACATTCAAAATACAAATTAATCCCACGCGTAATGTTTTAGTTATTTCGAGCGTTAACGGATGTATTGAGTATATGTGTTCCTTTGTAAGACTGCGGATCATTCTACGATATTAATTACAGCAGTGGTGCACCGTGTGGCCGAGTAGTCAAACGCGCTCACCGTTACGGACCAATGCCGTCTCACCTCTGTCTGCATGGGTTCGAGTCTCCGGCTCTGCCAATGTGGGTAGGTGAGAAAGCTTGCCAGTAGCTTCTCGTGGATCTTTTATTCTTTTCGGGGTTTTCCAGGGTTCTCCCTACACCATTAATACTGGCCGCATTGTATAATCTATCTTGTTTATCTGAGAGACTCTTGAGATCTTTGCTCAACTAGCCTTACACTTTTGAAGAGTCTTCATTAAATCTTATTTGTTCTGTAAACATGATGGCTGCTGCCATGGAGTCATAGTCTGCCATTATTATTTCCGTCTGGAAGAAGTTATAAAAACTCATGAATATTCTGTAGAAAAGTATTTTGTATGGACTAAAGTTTTGCAACATAAAAATACTTGAGGATTCCTAAACACACTTCTAGAACCACAACAAGAACACCACCCGATCAACTTTTCTTTCTCTCATACTACTACTTTTACTATTGCCAGAGATATGATACGTATAAAATCAGCGCTTTATAATCTATTAATATTTTTCAAACTTTTTTATTTTTACCACATTTGATGATTAGACCTTCATTCCTTCATTTGTAAATTTGATATTTCCGTTCTTGAATGCGTTTTCTATTTTATATTTAATACTTGTGACCATATCTGAATTATTAAATAAGTCAATACTCTGAAAAATAAGAACAAAGTCGTGCATAATAAGATAGGTATGTATAAACGAAATATTATTCGATTCCAACTTTCAATCCCAACATCTTTTTACCTTTCTTAGGCAAAAATGTGAAAAGATGTAGCAAGCGATAGGACTAAAACGTTAATTATTTTCTATTTTATTTGGGCGTGGCAAATTATCATATTCACCTTTTTATACACCTTTGTAATATCTCTTCTGGGGACTTTTGGTAGTGGAACGAATTGTTAGTATGTATTCCATAGATAGTTCTACATCGGATTAATAACCAAATGGCCGATGGTTATATACTTGCCCAGACCACTACGCGTCGAGCGCCTAAATGCATCCTTAGGAATAGCTCCAGTTTCCTCGGCATTACTTAACCAATGATGTGCTTAATGTATCCTTAGAATATAACCAAATAACATGTACGTAAAAAAGAGATGTAAGGAACTAACAAGAACATTAAAGATCAAAGATCGGCAAAACATTTTATTGTGGCAGAAATAAAAAAAGAGAAGTATTATCGGTTAGGCACACCATGATATATCACATCCAAACACATGCAGGAAATTATACTCTGCCAATTAAATTTTCCTTATTTAGATATTATTCCAATTCTAAAGTATACATCTGTGTTTTCCATTCTACTAGAATGCTTGATACAATTTTACAATTTTGTTCTTTGATTGAGAATATAAAATTGCAGGTCTGGCACATTCATTACCATCACAACAACTTCTGCAGTGGATAATAATAATAATAATAATAATAATAATAATAATAATAATAATCATAACTGAGCAATAGCTGATATTATCAATAATGAACACAGGCTCAAATGCTTGCTTACATATTTTGCGTTATGTCCTTTATTATGTCTTGTGCTTGCTTCATATGCAGAATTATATTACCCAATCTTGGTGGTATCGGTGGCTGTCTCCATGCTGGCATCTTTTGCAGGTCTGCATGACATGCCACAAGGTAAGTGCCACTTTCTATAATTAGAATTTCCGCAAGCAAATGGCATTATTGTGGGAGCTATAGAACTAGGCGCTCCTTGGATAACCATTGTGAACACGATAAGGACAATTATATTTCCGATAATCACTTTACCAGTTGCAATCACAAAAATAAAAACGATTAGTTAATTTCCCGCTACACGTTATATAAGTAATAGTATGAGAACAATGTTGAAGGTCAAAAAATTAATTAATTAACCTGCAACCAAGCAGAACTTTTTGTAACCAACGGGCGATTTCAATTGTTGGTCAATTTTTTCAGAAATGTAAGCAGAGGCATAACTTTAATTCCCTTGTAATCACTCTGAAAATCATAGTGTCAAATTTCAGTGCGAACTTTTCATGATGTTCGTCTTGCTTTTATATTGCTTTCCAAAACACTATGCAATAGTTTCTGGAGTTATTGTTTCTAATTATCTTGACACAATATTTGGATCGTTTATTTATATACAATATAACTAGGGAAAATAATAGGGATCAGCAAGTTTCGTATGTTGCCGGAACATTCCGTATCTGACCAATCACGGATGACAGTGTTGAGATCCTGTGAAAAGCTACCTTCTAAATTTAGGCGTTATAAATATCCGACGCCTATATTTCTTGGCTTTAACACTGGAGTAGAAAATTTGCGAGGCGGAGAAAATTTCATTCAGCTTGCCTTCTATATCTTCCTGTCAAAATGACTAATTGAGTTTCAGCAGGAATAACGTAGATGTTAAACATAAATCAAATAAACACGAAATATGCTTAAATTACTCGCAGAAACATTTGGCTCGTTAATCTATGAAAATATATATTTTCCAATTTTCTCCTTTAAGTTCTATACCCTTACGAAATGTTACGAGTGGAATCAAGCCAGTGGCTAGATGATCAGATATATGTTTTGCCGGTTTCTTCTTTAAATTGTTTGCTTTGTTGAAATGCTGCTGCCCACATAACGCTAAAAGTAAATTACTTGTAACAAACAAGTGGTCTTTAGAATTATTTCAATCCAATGTGCACTAATTCCACCTGAATTCTACATTTTGTCAACTTTTACTTAATATGCACCAATATCTGTTTGTGTACACTATTCATTGTAATCAATATCTTGTAGTTTATAATATTAATTTCCATCAACTGCTGTCTGTTTATATTTATTCATGGTAGATAAGGCCTGTGAATTCCACTTTTACAGGTTTTCAGAAGATGTATAGCTTGTTGATGTTTCGTCATTAGTGTATAAACGACAAAGCCAAGGAAAGCGTATGCACATATATAGATATTTTTTCTTTGTGAAAAGACAATAATCAATAATATACTAAACATTAACAACAACAACAATAATAATAATAATAATAATAATAATAATAATAATAATAATAATAATAATGATAATAATAATGAGAAGAAGAAAACTATGTAGCACGGCTATGTTTTGCATGCTATATACCTCTTTGTATTTATTCAGTCTGGTTTATGATTGAAAGGGTGGCTGCATATCATGCATCAAAGGACAATGCTTTGTCAGTTTGATCCAAAAAAAATACCAAAGACAAAACCAACATATGTGCATTTGGGAACACATTAAATATATTTGTGTTTAGTCTATGATAGTTCTAATAATAATAATAATAATAATAATAATAATAATAATAATAATAATAATAATAATAATAATAATTCAAAACGAAGCAGTAATGATATCACCAGATAATAATTTAGAAATAGCTATTAAGAATATTTTGTCACAAATATTCCATTAGAGTATTACGTTTCGGTTTTTTTCCAGATTCCGAGTGATATCAAAAGATGCATACTGAGTTAAAATATAAATTACAGTAATGTTATGTAACAACATATAAATATTTCCAAACTGCGTGTACAATCTCATGTTAAGAAGGAAGCATCGATTAATTTATTTGTTGCCACCCTAAAACATAGTGTGCAATATAGATCACTCTAATAGTCTGCTTGGTGTTACATATGGATCATGTTACACGGCGCAACTTGAAAATTGACCAATATTGTTAATAAATGGCTATATACTTCCATTAATAACAGTGACAATGTTTTTTGGTTGGGTTGTTTTTCATATCTGTTCTATCTTTCAGAAGTTCTGCCACATTGTGTAATTCTAAAAACAAAATATTTATCACAAAGTATTGACAATTTGCAGTCCAGAATAACTGTAGTGTTTTGCAGTGATACAGGCACGTATTTGGAGCATGATTCACATCAGTTATTGTTTCAGCAATATATACGATTACCCACGCTTTATTACTGTGGTAAAACTCCTCTGTTAACGAAAAGCAGCATTATTCTGAACATGTAAAACTGTTCCACAGTAAGTAACAAAATTTACCTTTATTTTGCTCTATACCAAAGCCATTATGCATGCTTTTGAGTATAACATGATGTATAGATACATACATACACACACACACACACACACACACACACAAATACCTACATACCTACATACATATACACAAACATACATACATACATACATACATATATACACAGATACATACATGCATACATACATGCATACATACATACATACATACATACATACATACATACATACATACATACATACATACATACATACATGTGACTGTGTTTATCTTCTGTGTGAACAATCAATGCGAACACGTGTAAATTCTACACGTCTATATGACCCATTATGACCTTTCACGCTGTTTGGAGGATATAGATATATACATACTTACACGCATGCGTACGTACGCACACACATACATAGAGTGGATGGAATATTCCTTTTTCTTACCTAGTTTCTTGAGGAATATTAATCTTCTTCGATGCACTGAGAGTCACTTAATTGCTAGGTCCTCAGTATGATGTTCAGATGGGAAGGATTGCAACTTCATTGTCATGCAGCCATCCTTTAGTTTGCGTTCAATCTGTACAGTCGCATTTCGGAGTACTGTATCTCCGCAGTAAACAACAATTAGTCTACTTATAACTAATGGTAAATGTAATATTGCTATTACATGACGTAATTTCCACATGAAATGATTTGAATGTGTATTGGATGAAATATTTTTATGATTATTCGCAAAGAAAACTATAAATTTTGCCCCTTGAAATCTGGAATACTGACTCCACATAATCATATTGCTTTTCCTGCATCTTAGGTATAACTAATTTATGAAACAATGAAACAACAACCGCTTGGACATCAAAGGAGATGTCGTAGATGATGAGTGTGCTGAAAGAGAAATAGAGAAAAAGATAAAATATCTCTCTATTCGTGTTTTCACGACTTTTGCGTTTTATTTAAACAACAGTTTACATGAGAGAATACCTACTACTGTTTGGAGTCTCGCTATATTAATAATAGATAAAAGTAATGTGCCCTAAAATGGTATGTTAAGTTTGAATTATGTAATCATCACCCAATTTTACAGGCATTTTTTTTTTCTTCATCCCATTAACAATTAGCCACTAAATCTATGGCGGAGAATTTCAAGATAACAAAGCCGCATGTGAGAACCTTCATGTAAACTTTATGTAAATTACACTTCATTATGTAACACCACACATATATTTGTGCTACATAACAATTAAATTTCACTGCAGTTGTATGGGAAAATATGAACGAATTTTTCAGAGCTATACAGCAATACGTAATGTTATGAACATTTAATTTACATTGTGTGACCTTTATCCACGATTGGGTATAGAGGTTGAATGTGTACCTGATTTGAGACGTGTTTGTAAATCATAAACAAATCCTTTGCTGATATTTGAGCTCAAGTTCTAGCATATCAATATATTTAGCATGTTTTTGAAGCTTACTTGTGACTCACATCCTCGTCATTTTATTGTGACTTTTTAAATAATATTATGGTTCAAAAAATGTTTCATTGAAATCGGGCTGTGGAATTACGTCTAGTTGTGTTGAGATATAATTTGAAAGGAACATCACAGTGTGAATGAACTGATTGCCTTCCCGTGGGCGATCCTCAGTATCTCTAAAACTTTCTTGCCAGCTTACCCTCATCAGATACTTCAGGCAACCCGTGTGAAAACAGATCAATTGCCTGGTATAGTCTTGCTACATTTTCCAGGTTTCGCAAGCATACAACAGAGGTGGCAATAAAATCACTTATTATTTGTGTGTAGACTAATCCCTCAGCACTCCCAGATATTTGCACTTAGTCTTCCAAAGGTCACACATGCTTTAGCTATACTGGCGTTGGTTTTAATGTCGAAGAAGACTGCATGTGACAGTGTGCTGCTGATACAGGTGAAATAGTTCACTGCCACTTGGGTTGGCCATTTACTGTTATGGTGGTTCTACGTAAGGCTTTTCTGGTGCAGGTCGGGGTACCACTTCTGTCCTTTTGATATTAATTACGGGACAGTAATTATCGCAAGCTGAAAAGACATGGTCATATGGCGCTGCATGTCAGTCTTAAATTTGGCATTCATGGAATTGTTGTCAGTAACAGGAGATTACAAACAGTTACTTAAAGTAATTTGATCCTCACCTGTAGTCTCATCAGATTGAAGAACTTGCCATCGGTATCTAATGTGGATCCCAGTATCATGGTCGTGGAATGTACCAATAACAATGGCGGAGAAAACTATACTGAAGATGGATAGGGCCAACACACATCCCTTCTTGCTTGACTTCAATGGTGACTGGAAATTGTCTCTGTCATCCAGGAGCATGCATGCCATAATGGAGCTACCAAAACATCATCATGAATTTCTCAGGCAACCAAATTATGCAAAGATCTTCCTATGGCCTCTATAGCTGACTACGTAAAAGGCTTTTCTCATGTCCATTAATGTAATGCACTAGTTGGGGTTATATTCCTGTCTTTTCTCCTGAGCTGAGGAGCTGCAAACATCATGTATGTGGCAACTCGTCCTTTTCTGTAGCCACACTGACCGTCTAGCAGTAGCCCCTGATCGATGTGAAGCACACGACGACTCAGCTGAATTCTTGCAAATAGTTTGCCCACTATTGTCGAGAAGGAAATGGCACAATTGTTGTCACAGGTACTGTATATTGACTTTACGCTAATACAAAATGAACGATGGATGCATCTTTGTACTCCTGGGTTATAGTTCCTTGAGTCCACATTGACTGGAAGAGTTCATAAAGTTCATTTGCTATGTGCAAGCCTCAGGTTTTGTAAATTTCTAAACAATATTTGGTAAAACTTCTAAATTATGTTAGGTAAATCACAACTATCGCCTATTATTACGTATAATATCTATTACACAATATTGTGTATCATATCTATTGCACAATAGTAGGTAAAACATCAATTGCAAATTATGATGTAACATATATATTGTACAATATTATATAACGCATCTCTATTACAAAGTAATAAGGAGCATATATAACATGATATCATGAAACACATCTATTGCATAATATTAGGTAAACATATATACTGTACAATATTAGGTAACACATATATATTGCACAATACATATATCTCTGTTACACACTATTAGATTCCAAACACATATAAATATAATTCTGTGAATTGAGACATTTGTTTAAACTAAATATACCCAAATATAGCTAAATTTCTCAATATTATTGTACTCTCTGATGTACGAATAGTTATCATTCCTATCATGATTGGTGTTCAATAAAATAAACACTAAACTGAATTGTGTACTTTTTCTTCAATTCATTATAAATGGAACGAAACGGGAAGTAAATAATATTCACTTTCTGAATCACTTCAAATTAGAGAATCGACCTAAACCCAGAAGACCACCATCACTTTCAATGATGCTATAGTAAATCAATGATCGGTTTTGTTTCGTGCTTTATGGCAAAACAACAAATTAGGGTGCTAAACAAATATACATACATATGCATATACATATATGGGGGTGAAGAGATTAGAGAAATGAAGATTGTTGTATATTTGCTTGTTAATATCGATGCTACAGTTCGCAATGAGTACGTTGATGTTGTTAACAAATAATAAACGTTAGAAATTTTAAGTGTTTGCAAATTTATTAGATTTATACAGTCAGCCAAGAGCTGTTAGGGATGATCGAAACTTCCAACTCACAAGAAGTGACAGGATTTGCTTCGTAGATAAACACAACTTCCTTCTTCCTACTTACAAGAGGAGACATGATTTGCTTGGTCGATAGTCTCTTCTGTACTTGACTTTCATACTACTGACTCTAAAGCTTACTACATTTCCTGTAGACAGTATAATTTCGACAATTCCCTGCCTATCATTGTCGCTTTTGTGATAGCCGTTTTTCACGTTCATAGGTTTCACCAGTCTTCTACGAGGCAGTTCATAAGAAAACCGGCCTTACTACATTCAGCGATATACGCTGGAAAACCCTACTCAAAATATGATGTTAAATGTTCTTACCTCACGATTACGTAAAAGCGATTTGCCATTTTCAAAACTGACACGTTCTTAATGGAGTCTGGAGTTGCCAACATATTTTGGGTAAATTTATTCTCAATATGAAATAAATATTTAAAAACAATGACAAAGTGAAGAAATGTAATTAATATATTGAAGATCTCAAATGGGTAATGATTTAATATTCAACGCGTTGCATAAATTTAATACTAAAACATTACTCACGTAAGTTTTTGCTGGCTACCAGTAACATTTAATAAAAAGATTTAGTACAAATTATAAATCAAGGAGCAACTCTTTTTTCCTAATAAATAAATGATCTGACACAGACAACATCATTTTTAACATAGAATGTCCAAGGAATTTTGGTGTGATGTCACATAGTTAGATTCAGGTTAGGTTAGGCGATCAAAGGTCACGCCTAAAGTGTGTCAATTTCACCTAAGCATTCCAGTTGTTGGATATTCATGTTAAAGGATGATTACTGGACACAAAAATTCCATATTTACTGCAATTTATTTGCGACTGGAGAATTTCATGATGTTATTTGCAATTATAACACACTACAGTAGATATATACAAAGTTTATTAAGAGTCGGAACTGCGTCACATAATAAGAAACATCATCTCGTTTGAGCCTTTTTACCATGTGGTTGGATAAATTTCTGTTAGTTGGGAGACCGGTCTATGCTCACAATCTTCACAATTTTCTGTGAACAGAGGTGAGTTTGTTTACTACTGTAAGTTAACATTTAAAACAAGATTGTATATACAGCGGATTCCATGTAAGAAATATATTTCCCGCCTCTCCACACACACACACACACACACACACACACACACACACACACACACAAACACGCGCGCGCCTCCCATCAATCGATCAGTCCCCTTAATTTGATTTGCTGTTCTTGTTTTAGTTTTGGGGTTATAAGCTGTTTTCAGCACATGATATCAAATACATGGCGTGACGAGCCTCTATTGGACAAATTGGTCATATTCAGAGAGATGTTACCATTTTCCCACAATTTCCTTTGGGCAATAGATTCGAAAAATGGCCGATAAATTGGTGAAGTAATAGTAAAGACAAAAACGTTCCAAAAGGTGGGGTTAAAAAATTTCCAACGTTTAAAGATGGGGGGGGGGGTGTTTGGTTGTTTGTTTTGATTTTTGTAGTTTTGTTTCGTTTTGATTCTTTTGTGTTTGTTTTGTTTTGGTTTGTTGTTGGGTTTTTGACTTGTTTTATGTATTTTTCACAAATAATCGTTTTTGTTCAAACTTTCTGTGCAATAAGTGTAATTTACGTTTATTAGTTTAATATTATTTGGAAGATATATATGCTGAGCACTTTGGTAGGGTTCCTGCGTCCGCCAGATAGTATCGGACGACGATTCTGTAAAATAAAATACTATAGACTTCAACGAAAGGGTAAGACGATGTCTTGATAATGTGTATAATTTGAACCTCGAGCACGAACAATCAATAGTGAAGAGGGAGCCATTAACAATGAACTTGACGACATAGTCTGTGAGAGAATTGAACGGAGGTCAAGTGATAGACAGATGGCCATTTTATTAGAAAGGATTGTGTGTGCCAAAAAAAATGTTTTGTCATTTTAGAGCCATAATGCCATTTATGGAAGAAATGCTAAATGTTGAAAAAGAAAAAGTACTCTATCTCGGAACGATGGAGATACTTCCTGGCAGTGGAGAGAGTGGAATGGATATATTGCCTAGTTTTTCGAGGCCCTACATGCGTACGGTAGTGTACTCTTCAAGTGTTATGTTGTCTTTGTACATTACGACAATTTATCATAATACCTTACATTCAATATAAAGATACAGACATTCACAATGAAGGGTGAAAAAGCTCTTCATTTGTTCTCAGTCGAGTTTTATTGGATAAAATAAAGGTTTACATTGCTTTGCCTACGCTCTAATGAAAAAGTTGATTAAACCTACTGGTTTTAATTTATCGAAATTTAAACAAAATAGGTACATATTAAATTTGAAATGTGAAATTGGTACGTAGTCATGCGCTCTTTGTGTGTGTGTGTGTGTCTGTGTGTGTGTGTGTGTGTGTGTGTGTGTGTGTGTGTGTGTGCTTACAGACAATTGTCAGTATTAAAAGATTCACGCAATGAAATAAGTTTAAATGAGAAATTGGCAAGGGCTCTATTTATGTATCCTATTCAACTATTACGCTACAGTTTGTGCAACGGTACCTTAGCGTCATAACGTTGCAACTGAATAAAAATCTGACACAGTATGGCGCTAAAAGTTATATTTTGGTCGTTTGAAAACATTTCTCCATCAGAAATGCAGCATGGCAAATATCGAAATTATATCTCACAAGATCAAATTTTCTGTCAACTTTCTTCTTGCATCATATGCCCGGTAAATAAGTCACCACAGTGTGTTTAGTTCATTTCAGTCAGAAGACCTATTCAGTCTAATCTCGTACGTGATTTTGTTTTCCAAAGAAAAAGAATTGTGCAAGTTATTCTTACTGGTTATCGAAGTCAGAGGAAAAGACCTCACATACTGTTAAAATAACTATCAATTCCCTTGCTTTTGGTGTGTGATTCATCGGTGTAATTTAGGCTATAGAGTATTCAGAATGACTTTACTTCTGACGTACATCTCTAAAAACACAACAAACTCTTTGATATTTTTTCTTTCTGTACTCCAGAGAGAAACTGGAAAATTTTGCCGATAATATTTCAAAGCTATATTTTGTAATTACTGATTCATATTTTGTACTTTGAAAGGTTAGTATTGTCTAATTTGACAAATTCAAATTCGTTCTCCCTATTGTAATACCTGCTAACATACGTGTACTTTTGACTAGTTCAGTTCTCGAACATGTGTGAATAGCCATTTCCAGTAACTGTTTGTTCTATCCAGCTTCTTGTTTCCATGTTACTAAATATAACGACATTTCAGTCACAAAACATTAAGCTATAATTCGCTCCATTGTACTTGTTGCAAATGCAATCATAAGTTCTCCTTATGATTTCATTCGCTCAAAAATCCTTAGCCATTAAAACTCCTCCTCCTTATTGGCTTCTGTAAGTAATTCCTCATAAACTTTATTTCAGCAAGATTTACTCCCCTTTTTTATAAACATTGCTATCTGGCTTGTGTTATTTCTGTTAAACTGTTTTCTTTCTTCCTATTTCATTGAACTATGAATAGAGATTTAAATTTAATCCCTTTAACAATGTAATAAATGCGATCACTATTTTTATGTTGTTGTCTGTTTGTACTATCTAGTTAAAGCTCAGAATGTGATCTATCGGTGTATATAATAAGGTAACAAATAAAACATTTTTGCATGCATATGATCAGAGCGAAGGTTACGTAGATCAGAAGATCTTAAACTGTGGTACACTGGTGGTCAGCGGAAAGTTTGCGAAACAATCGAGAATATGACCTTGCTTAACAAAACAGGTTCATCTATCGCATGAAGAAGGAACAATTAGAGATATTAAAATATTAGATGTGCACGTTATTTGCAGAACAAAAATATTAATTATTATTAAGTTACTTTCACATGTAGCGCTTGTATGCAAAGCGTTACACCATAGTTAGCTAACGGTACAATTAACATTTGGAAAGGTCATTAAGTAGTCCGCCAAGACCCTCAATAATGTTCAAGTGGTTGCGAAACAATACGTTTGAGAACCACCGACAAATACATTACGGACTTTCTGACTCTGACCTTTTCTCTGGATACATACTATATAAATCTCGCTGACTGACTTATAGTCTCTTTTATCACCGGCAATAGTGACTTTCACAATGAATACCCAATCTTGGTTAAGATAGGCTGGAGTTTGATAATCAGTTTATACTCCAACACATGAAAACATCCAACCGCACTGGTGTCGTGTTATAAAGGTAATCGAACATATACCTGTAGATTATAACACTGAGCTTTTACGTTGAGATTAGACTCCAACTTTCAACGAATCAAAACTTTACTTTTTGTTAACATTAAAGTCGTTTGCAACATCTCAAGCCTAGACTCCAACACAGACGCTTGATAAACCCCTGTCCAGAGTACTTTACATTCCTAGAACAGTTGCTTGACAAAAAAGCGACTGGATGATAAAACGGATATATATGATGCATAATTATATCTTCCAGCATATTTGGCAATCCAAACTTTAATATTTCACACTTGCATTATTGCAATATTTACATTAATTACACCACTGGGTATATAATATGAAAAAATACGTCAGTATTTAGTAACGTTGCCAGTCTGTTCACAAGGTATGGACCGGACTGATTTCATATTACTGAGTGACGTAATGCGTGACTATCTATGTCATGGAATCTAGATTTTTTTTCGTTTCTGCCTTCTATTATTTTCATCGTTGTTACATTTATCCTTTAAACTCGCCCTTATGATATTATTCATAAACTTTATTTTGTACACATGCCACTCATTTTTGTGAACGTTGAGCATTAGAAGTTCTTCTTTGTGTGGGAAAGGCGAGAATACGTTGTTTGTACTTTTTAGTCTACCCCAATTACATTGATTGCAAAACAAATATGATTAAAGCACCAGTAATCATTGCAACGCCTGCTTCTGGACCTCTACAGCCTGCATTACTTGAAAAATTTCTTTGGACAAGAATTTTGGATTTAATATTTTTTTCCACTGTATACTTGTTTTAACAGTGATTGGCTCTCAAACTATATCCAAACCATCTCAAGTAGATAGCTTTTTATATATCAGTCATAACTGTCGAAACAAAAGCTAGTAAAATTGTAACAGTTGAAAAATGATTTTAAATATCAAAACTATATTTCAGAACAATTGTAAAAAGTGTAAAATAAGTTACAATGTCCGAGTATGCAATTTCTCAGACTGAGGATTATAAATGTGCTCATCATAATAGTACATAAGGATCAATCAGGGTTTCTGAATGGATGATACATTGGAAATAGTATAACACATGTAGCTGGTTTAATGTTTACACCAAAAAGCATGATATTCCCCGATGCTTCTTTATATTGATTTCAAAAATGCATTTGACTCTGTCGCATGGTCATTGATTGCTAATTTTATAATTTGTTGTTTTTGTTTATTTGTTTTGTTTCTGGTTTTTCTTCTACTTTACTGTTGTTTATTGTTTTTGTGATTGGTATGCGCTTATTGCATCAGCGACGGTTAAATCGGAGAGAATGTTACTGTCACGCATAAATCGCAGTAACACTAATGGAGACAGCCCACATTGTCGACATTATTTTACAGGGGCGTGAACGAGGAACTGCCTGCCAAACGATACCGGGATAACCCGTTGAACATCAGGTTGGAATTTGAAACTTTTGATTTGTGCAAATCCGGTCAGGTCTATGTCAGGGAGTTGGCCGTTCGCAGATATCATGGTAATCTCATGTGTTGGGTGACCAAAATGTTCAAAATATGAGGCACTCTGGCCTCGGACAAGAAAACGCGCAACATAACACAAGGTCGTTGCCCGTCCTCAATAAAGTTTTAAGTGTTGATTTCATGTTATCGTGTTTTCGTGCGAAATAAAAAACCACTGACAAGTCTGTGAACAAATTTCTTGTCAACTCGTCGATGTCGCCGGGGTAATCCGTGTGCTTGTATGCGAGCGAATTTAATTTTTCATGAAACTGATCTGTTCTGTAACAATGATCATTTGACAGTAACAGAACGAGCAATGTCATATCCAGGATCAAAATCACTTCACAGAACCCCCACAGACACTGGGTCGTTCTTTGCTATTCGGTCGTAAAGATCACCTGAGTAAAATTTAACAACACATTTGGACGGAAATTGTAAATTAGCTGACCATGAATGGGCGTTATGCTCAAGCTTTATGGCTACCAATGAATTGTCAGATTTTCCATGTCGGTATTTTCCTGAGTTCTGAATAACTTCCCCAGTTATAGTTGTGATGATAATTGGCGTTTTCGGCGACCGTTCCAGCGCGGTAACATCGCTGAGTTTAGCACCTCATTGTTCTCTTAGACCAAATCCCCGTGTCGAATTTGCGAGAAGCTCGATTACACGCGTAATCGCGCTATTTCATCGGTAGTCATCATGGCGAGAAAATTCTCGTCCGGTTCATTGATCAAGTTCAACCCGAATACGACAGCAGTAACCGGATATGAATTGTTGTAGAAGACGATGTTTAAGCCAATCAGAATACCAGGAGAAGTTTCGGACGTTCCAATGTCCACGCTGTTGGATTCGTATTAGGTCATTTTTGTCTCTGACAACCCATTCGTTGTTCTTTCCGGTGGAGATAAGTTTCATTCTGAGAAAGTAGCTGCGGTCGTGGTCAAGCACAGACAAAATAGACGCATAACGTTTGTAGATTTTTAAAATACCATGAAGAATATACACATACGGCATTGTCCAGGGCGAATTCGAACATGGCTTCAAAGATAGATTGACGAAGTTCTGAAAAAAAAAATGTACAGGAGGCGTAACACCATCACGTCCTTGATGATCAAGATCAATTAATAGTAATGATATCGTTAGTTCAACCACTGGTAGACTTTTAATTTCTTTTCTAGCACTTAATTTAGCAACTGTCTGGTTAGTGAGAATCTTAGCGATCGCTGCATTAAAGTAATCAAGTTGTTTATTTGATAGTAACCATGTGAATTCTATTTCAGTAGGCGTTGGGTTTGATATCTCTAATAGGAAATTATTGCAGCGCAACCAAAAATAGATTACTGGAGAGTTATTCCAGCCCAACTGGTATTCTTAATAAAGTTTGCTTGACGAAAGACATTTCATCGTATTCAGCTTTTCCTTTGTGGTCATTTGCCATTAGCTACCAAACAATGTAAAATATATTCTGTCCTATGAGGAAACGGCTTATTTACCTTGGTACGCATGTCGTCAAGATCTGGCGAGCATTTATAACCATTAATTATATGTTTATTTATCGTGGGGTGAGAAAGACCAGAACGAGCCTGCTTCTATTTGACATAGGCACACAAATCTACAAGTAACACGTAATCAAGTAAACTAAGTCCATGATTAGCAAATGAGCTAAGACGATCAAGGATATAAAAGCATAACGTCCGTTAAAAATAAGTAACACCCAACTCGCCAGTTAGGATATCGTGTAACTTTTTACATAATCTGTATCGTTTTGATATCGTCGAATACTTCGTAGATGCATTTTCGTTCATGGATCAGTGATAGTGGAATTATATTAATATAGTTTGATATTTCTAATAGGATCTTTTTCTGATTTATTGTTTGCATTCAAATTGGAACATTCATACCAACGCGCCCATCTTACTTTTCTCACACCATGTGCAGCACATGAAACTATTTTTCCACGAAAGCCAATGTCACATACTTCACCGGGAACGGGCCTTTTCCCTTTCTAATATCGTCTACGTGTATGCAGCAGTAGTCCGCAACGCACTATTGATCACAAAATGTTGTCTTCCCCATATTGAGCCATTTGCACTAGAATCTCTAACCATAGTTACATCAATGGTAACTTTCTAATTAAGTTTAGATCATCGGGCTAAGAAGCTACACTTGACGTACCCGTGACAGTAGACAGCGCATCGGGGGGGGGGGGGTCTAGTATAATAATGGTTGCCACACCTGTCCCACGTTTTTGGTGCCGCGGTCGCCCCAGGGGCAGTAGAAAACAGTAGACTAATGTACCTCCTTCCTGCTGCTATAAACGGTTTCGGGTAAACCTCTAAAGTATATAAAGAAACGGAATAGTATGTAAATGAGGAAAAAGTAATTGGAAGAGTGTAACTTCCTGCATGTATTTGGATGTAATATATCACTGAATGGTGGAGAGGAAATACTTGCCAATCGACCGCACCCCACCCTCATTAATAAAAATTTAGTGAACATTTTCGTGATTTTGTTTCTTACGATAATTTTTAAATTTTCCACCTTTTTCACGAAACTTTTTATATAACTATGCTCATACTAACAAAAGGATAAAGAAGATATGACAGAAATGGGATAGAATAGTTAGTCTTTTACCTATTACGATTTCTTAGCACAATGTCTTCTGTCTTGCTTTCAGAATATTGACTACAGTAAGAGTGGAAATGTGAAATTCCTTATTATAAACGTCTGTTTATAGCGTTTTATCGTAATGTGGATATGTCAAACATTTGCTATGAAATTGTCCAGAATATTATAGTATTCTAAAGGAACATGCCAATTTGAGTGTGCATCAATTACTTGTTTTCGTATGTGTGTGTGGTTAGGCATTTTATACATGTTTTCCACAAAATACAAATATTTTACGCAATCTACTTTTGTTTGTCTGTCTATACATGACCAGTGAAGTAGCATTCGTAATTATACTTTTCATTTACCGTCTAAATTATCTACCTTTTAAACCAAAATGCAGGATTATAACCGATGTGGAGACCATCCCATTGCTTAAATGATTTTGCTGCGATCTCAAACTCTGCGTCTGTAGGTGTTTGTGTGAGTGAGTTCATGTGCGTGATAGAATTACGAATGTACATAAATTTTATTGACGAGTTCTTTGTAAGTTTGTTCGTCTATGTGAATTTGTATTTTTGGGTGCAAAGTAGTAAGTATGTTGATTTTCAGATTCAAACTTGACGGTCACACTTACCAACTGACATAAACTCAAACTTCCATGGCATGAACAGGTGATTCTTCGCATAAAACATTTCCATTTTATAACATTATACATGTGTAACTGACCAATCAGAACCCTCCGTCGTAGTTCCACTGGTACTATCTACAGGTGCCTGCCTCTTTGATACCACTCTGTGTCGTTACGAATATGTAATTAAATTGCTTGTGTGTTAGTTTTAAATTCTTTTTGATTTTAATTTTCTTTTATTACATTTTATTGTAATGATAAGTTTCACGGGATTTGACTATTTCGGAAAATTCACTTCTCTGTTTTGACCTGAGTGAAATGTAAAAGGTATTACATTATCAGTATTTGTAGCTCACCTTAGTTGAGGCGTTTTGTAAACACTAAGTGAAAACGATTGGCTCTTACCAAGGTCATGTTCGGCCCACGTGATAGCTGAGTTGTAAACAGCCTTTCTTTTATAATTTATTTACAGTGTGGGAATCTGATTTCTAGATAGGGCTATTCTTGCATACGTGATAATTAGCAATTGTTTTTTTCTGCGCGGTTCTAGTTGGTGATCACGTCGCCCCGTCACGTGAGCCACCATGTGATCTGAAATCGTGGGTTA
>JAECUM010019108.1:0-71765 GCA_016617855.1 Megalonaias nervosa | reverse complement strand
GATGCGAAAATGTGTGTGTGTGTGTGTGTGTGAGAGAGAGAGAGAGAGAGAGAGAGAGAGAGAGAGAGAGAGAGAGAGAGAGAAGTAATGTGCTCATCCTTTATTCCTTCACATTTCTGCATCATCGTCATGGATGCTCATCATTATCCTTTCACAGTATCTTTATTTTCTCTTACATATTCACATATTTCACATTTGAAAAATTGAGAGAGAGAGAGAGAGAGAGAGAGAGAGAGAGAGAGAGAGAGAGAGAGAGAGAGATATTTCATGAATGAAATCAGAGAGATTTCATGAATAAAATCATAAATGAATGATAGTTTCAGATACTGTGTTAGAATTCACACACCAAACAAAAATACGCAAAACAATCAGTTGATAGGACTGAAGAAATTAATCTCTGTTTAAAAATATGGCAGTAATTAGTGAGTGCAAACTCAAATGTTTGAATACACTTGAATTATGTTAAACTTTTCGTATCCTTAATATACGTTGGAAAAAGTAAAAAAGCGAATATTAACATTCACAGTAAAATCAGAAGATCCGTGTGGAAAAATAAATATTTGTAACCAATTTTCTACGTTGTTCACGATGGTACATGCAAGTAAATATATAATATATATTTTTATCTTCACCTCAAGCTCACAATGGATTACCTCTCAAATGGCTAGAAAATATATCATAATCTAAATCATCCTACTTGTTTCTAATTCTTTGTATGCATAATAGATAATTTCCTGTTACCAACTAAGAAATTCCAACAAAATTAGTCCTATTTCTATTTTTATATCTGTTTGTCTCCCAACCAGTAGAGGTATCCGGTCAGCAAGATAAGAAGAACAGACGCCATCTACAGTTTTATTAAAGTCACAAGGTTGATGAAATATTTGTCTATCCACCAAATTAGGCTTGCCGGTTTCTACATAAATCTTACTACACGATATACTTCTAGTAAAGCCAGGCAAAATTTTACCCTCTTATAGTTCTAGTTTGTCTGGTTTGAGACAGTCTTCAGCCCAATATCCATCAACGTCAGCAATCTCGGATAAAGGGTGAATATATGTAAATATATCCTTTTCGGCTAAATTTATCTTAAAGTGTTTTCAGGGCATTTATCATTTTTGAGGTCGACTGAAATATGTTATCACTATATTTGGTCCTGTTGCCCAGACTACTGAAAGTTTGGTCAAGATGTTTGCCGTTGTCAAGAAAAAGACAGAATTCCCTTTTTTAATTTTAGTTAGGAAAATCGGGCTCTAAGTTAAACGAGAATAAATTTACTTCAGTTTTTGCTGGATCAAAGTCATCCAGGCACTGAATTGACCAATCGTCATTCACTTGTAAAGGTCTATTCAGTACATATTTTCGTGAGTATCATTTTATAAATACACTAGTGAGCTATCATTGGCAAAAAATCTCGTTGCGCTAAAGAGATTGTTACCTTTATCATTATTATAAACAATAAATCATAACTGTTCTAACACAGAGCCGTTAGCCGCGACATTTTGGCTCCTGGATTCAGCATTATTTAATCAAACTGCTTGGATTCTGTTAGGTGGCAGGGTCTAATTTCGTAAATTGGCCCCTGGCAAATTTCTTAACTTAAGATTATGGTGTGACTTTTTCAGCCATTATTGTTTACTAATTAAAGATATGGATATATTTGTGAACTAGGTGTTTCCGGCTTGTGTTGTTCTTGAAACTGATGTCAGGCATGTACACCTTCCATAGTTACTCTGCAGTATGTTGATAGTGAAATAACAATAGTCGGCTAGGAAGAAGAGCTAGCCTCCCATAGCAGTAAACACATGGGTTTGGGACAAGTCGAATATCTCAAAAACGGCTTGGATGACAACTATCTTTAACTGCATCAGCCTGTTTAGTACACTGTTGTGCAGAATTGTCATCTAGGAAAAGGGCCTGTATTTGCACTGTGAGCATCACATGGTGTCAAAAATGCCTTCGGACATGAAAATTGCGGGTATTAATTTTGGGGTTGGGGTGCATAAACTTCTTCTGCTATGAACTGCCATTGACTTCTCTGTTCAAGTGGATAATATTCTTATGCTTTGTTTTAATATAGGTATCCAAAAATGTGGACTTTTTTTTACCTCACTTGTGTATTTGATTTTTTATGATTTTTTTATACTAGGTCGCTGATTGCGGCATTAAATTTATACTTAAAATCTGGCCCCTGCCCCATTAGCTATGTAGTGAGGAAACCAGTCAGTACGAGCAGTAAGGAAACCTGTCAGTAAGAGATCTATCAATGCAGCGGCGCCTAATTTATGTACTAGACCTTTATGCCAATCATGATCAAGTGTTAACGTTTGAGACATCGTAAAAGACCACACATGTCATCCTTATTACCAAGTGCAGCACAATGTTCGTATCTATAAGCTTAAGTACCGCAGAATTGCTGGGAAGAAAACTGGATTCATGTTTGAATATAAGATCACTTGAGTACAGGTGTTCATAGAAATGGTAGCCAATGATTCTTTCCATAGTGAAATAGAAAAGTAGTTTGAAGGATCGCTGGCACTTTCTTTTTATACACTGGCATTGCTTTTGCGGCTTTCCGTAAGTTTTCAAATACTTTTGTAACAACAGACTTGTTGAGTAGAGTACAGAGTGGTTTGACCATGAATGAGGTCTTGCTTTTGTGACTTATTTTATCCATACCACACTCTTTGTGGGTGTATAAGGTACTGATGACATCATAAATGTCTTGTTATTAATATATTAGTATGTTTGTATTGAGTCTTCAATCTGTGTTAGAGTAACATTGATTGCATCACCCTTAGCTGCAGCATTGAACACAGAATTTTCTGCCTGTTCGACATCGTAAAATGTTATATATAAAGAACATTTTGTATTAGCGCTCCTATGTGGTGAATTGTGGTTGAAAACTATTCTTTGACAAAATTAAGCACAGATTTCCATGGCTTACATCAATAGAATAAATATTTTCCAAGTTACGAATACATATTTTTGCATTTTTTTTCTGGTAATCGACAGAATTGCGTTTTTCTGATAATTTACAGTTTTGAATACTTTTTGTACTTTTCCCAGTGATTTGTACTCTTACTATTAATAGCTAAAAATAAATTTGTATGCGGTCGAGCTCCAGCTTGTCCTACGTATCGTGCTATCATTCCAATATTTGTCCATCAACCGAACAGTAACTGTACAGAATGGTATACAGTCCTCATCAGAATATGTGTACCACGAAGACAACGTTGTTGCGACATCGTTAACATCATCACTAATCCCCATATTAGTTGTCCATTCTGTTCAAAGATTATTAAATGCTTCCAAGTCTGCTTTATAACAGAACTAGACAACTCTTTTGTAGAAGGTTTGAAGATTTATAATTCATCTGTGTAATTCAATAGGAGACCTTGTGATCTCTTACATTTGCATGAACAGAGAGAATCCAGGAATGGAGAACATTTTTGGTTGGCTGCATACAAGTTGTGCCAAAAAAGTGGACGGGGGATCTATTATCATGGTCGACTCGGTTGTTATATTTTGCATGTTCTTAAAAATCATTACATCTCTGAGATTTTTAAATTCAGCATTAAATAAGCATCTCCCATAATTATAATATTCACACACTGAACCACCTACCTAATGAAGGTATTCAATGAATCACCGAAATGTGATGATACAAATGGAGGGCAGTAGAATACAGGTCACTAGAAATGAGTCCAGACTCCACAAACACTCCAGCCAATGGGACGCACTGAAAGGGCAAATTTCTGTCAGAAACTGGGTCATCGCTCCCAAAACTGTTACCAGAAACAGTAAATATTAACATTGTCCTAAGTCATCTTGATGTAAAGACGTCACTAAATTTGATTTTATTCCTTGAAGTTCCTAAAACGTCTTTGAGTGGAAATAAAACTGAAGAGTAATGTTTGAAAACAGACAGTGGTCATAACTCTAAAACTGTGTAGAGCAAAGTTCAAAGTCAAATGGGCCCATAACTCTAAATCATTTTATAAGATAACTGTAAAAATTAATTATGACCTAGTTTTTCTTAATGTAAAGTTCCATACCAAATTTGATTTCAATCCATGAAGTCATTCAAGAGATATACGTGTATATTGCGAAAACAACATTCAAATGCAAAGATCTAAGCCTAACAAGTGTTCATAATTTTGTACAAAAACGCAGGGGAAAAAATTAAGCTTCACCTAGCTCATTTCAATATAAAGCCTAACACTAAATTCGTTTATAATCTATGAATTAATTAACAAATTCTTGGACGAAAGCGATATTTGGGAATTACAGAAAATAATATTCCAGGTTTAGAACAAAGATTTAATAAAATACATTGATTGAAAATAACTTTGGTATTAGTTTGTAATATTTTATTCTTAAGCATTTTTGCACTATTGGCAATTTATTTGGCTTTAATTCAGAAGAATGACAGAATCGTGTGAAGTTGTTTAGCTCTGATTATATATAACATTTGTATTATAAATTTAAATGATTTGTGTGTAATTTGTCTTCTATATCTAGTGTAGTGTTGTTTAATTTTAATAAAGAATTGCTGTGCCGCAGACTTAGATCTTTGACTTCCTTTTTCCAGTTCGATCTTCGCACATATTTGCAATGTAACACTACATTGCTAGAGTGACACTGCCGCTTAAGGAGGCCAGAAGGATGTCTCTCTCTCTCTCTCTCTCTCTCTCTCTCTCTCTCTCTCTCTCTCTCTCTCTCGATCTGAGAGTCTCCCATCAATAAATTGGGAAATGACGAAAGAACTCTCTGTATTCAATAAACGGACCATAATAATGGAATAAAAAAGACCCATTAACATTCATTCTTTCATCTTTTCTTGAAAGATCAACAAGCCAGAAAATTTAATGGCCTAGAACTGTGAATATTTATTTATTTTGGAAAGTAAATCAATGTCCTACAACTCATTTTGATTGATATGCCTAATCCATGTTCGGAATATAATGCGTTGGTTTTTTTTAAATTTCATAAATCAAGGATACCTTTATACTTATAAAAAGTGATCAATATATGAGTTTTAAAAAATCATAGTAAGTAAACATTAACTTACTACAACGATCCTTTCAGACGAATTCACCTGAAAAGAAAGTTCATTACAATTGCTGCAATGGCTAACTAAACGTGACGTGTGGTTTACACGGCCTATTAATTTTCTTCGAATTTTAGTATCCCTGCCATCATTTTTCCTTATGGCTGTTTTTATATTTATTTTGTTTGCATCTATCCAAAACTAAAGCATACGTCAAATTCTGTTTCTGGCGGGTGAAAGCATTCGGTCTACTTGAACCTCATAATTTTTTCCACGCCAAAACCTGAACCGTAATAATGTATGATTTATTTAAAAAATGCTTAGAAACATTTGGGAATGAATTTTTGCCACACATTCGCTGTAAAGTAATACATCTTTCCAAATCAGAGCAGTTTAATGACAGTGTGCATTGTCTTTAAGTAGCTATAAGGAAAAATGCCTAGTCAATAATCCAGTCCAATGAAGGAACAGCGTCCTCGGACTGTATAATACGTTTATTATCATAAACAATTCTTCTTCGAACTTTCTTTAAATAAATCCAGGCAAAATTTAGTAAATCTTTTTGTTTTTTCTTTTTGACAAGGAAGGCATACAAAATTCAAACTGCGATATATCTCTGTGATATTGAAGTCACATTGTAAAGTGCCTGGTTTTTTTTTGGGTTTTTTTTTCTCAAGAAAATCAATTCCTTTAACTGCAAGGGTAATAAATTTCTTCATAGAAACTGATTCATTGGAAAATTAAATATAGTGTGAAACAAATGAGGTACTTTTAAACACTTCGTGTGAAACGAATTAAGTACTTTTAAATACTTCGTGTGAAACAAGTTAGGTAGTTTTAAATATTTAGTGTGAAACGAATTATGTAATTGTAGTTACATTCAATGACGCTGACCTGAAAATTTACTGAGTTACGGATAGGGTAAAATTCGTGATGCTGTGTGAAACGAACTATAACAGAAAACACAGTTCCAAACACACAGGCTATACACATGACTAGCTACAAAAATCTAAACTCTTTCAAGATTTACCTCAGAGCCGGCAACAATCAAATATATGTTACGTCAAACTGGTTTCTTCAAACTTTGTCAAACACCCACAATCCGCTCCAGTTGAATCAAACAATATAATGTGATTGCATATGTAAACTCCTGTGCCTACCAATTAGATTGGCCCATTCATCAGTCCACATGCTATTGCACAATATGATTTCCATGTAGCGTATCAATACACTAGTGATAGCAACACTTGCCATAGTTCCAGAACAGAAAATATAAATTTCCAAGAAACTCATGACTTCAGAAATCTCCTCAGTTACTACACACTTAGTTATACATGTTTGCCAGTATTGCACTGCACAGCATCATACAGTTACCTACCATAGAACGTTTTCCAAATCAGAACTTACGAAAGTTAAAAGTTAACAGTATGACAGATATTAATTGCTTATTGTGAGTTTCATATAACATCCATGTATTAAATATGATAATACAGCACTAAAATGTTTTTTATATTTATATTTTCTGATGCGTATAATTCGTGTACTTAGGGCGATGCTTTACTTATCTCATATATTTCAACAAGTGATGCCAGGTGGACCAGAATGAGACTTGCTAATTTCATATATTTACACGTCATGCCAGACTGAGTCTAACTTGCGTGATATGTTTAAACACGTGCTGCTGGTGTAGACCGGAATGAGTCTTACTTACGTGATATGTTTAAACACGTGATGTTGGTGTAGACCGGAATGAGTCTTACTTACGTGATATGTTTAAACACGTGATGCTGGTGTAGACCGGAATGAGTCTTACTTACGTGACATGTTTAAATACCTGATGCTAGTGTAGACAGGAATGAGTCTTACTTACGTGATATGTTTAAACACGTGATGTTGGTGTAGACCGGAATGAGTCTTACTTACGTGATATGTTTAAACACGTGATGCTGGTGTAGACCGGAATGAGTCTTACTTACGTGACATGTTTAAATACCTGATGCTAGTGTAGACAGGAATGAGTCTTACTTACGTGATATGTTTAAACACGTGATGTTGGTGTAGACCGGAATGAGTCTTACTTACGTGATATGTTTAAACACGTGATGCTGGTGTAGACCGGAATGAGTCTTACTTACGTGATATGTTTAAATACCTGATGCTGGTGTAGACAGGAATGAGTCTTACTTACGTGATGTGTTTAAACACGTGATGTTAGTGATGACCATAATGAGACTTCATGTGGTATATAATACTCGTTTGAAAAACATTACTCAGAAACCATCAGCAGTATACTGATGAGAGCTTATACTTAATCTAAAAGGAATGCTCATGTCCGGCTCAGGCTTGTACAGGGGTCAGGGAAGCACAATTCAGATTCAGCTTCGTCTCTCTACATCCAGCATTAATACAATTTGAGAAATACCCTTACGTTTATACATGATTTCATTGCTTGCTTTGATTGAAATAGAAATACGTTTTTGGGGATACATATGGGAAATAGACCTGATTTCAATCAAATAGAAATACATCTTTGGGGACACATACCAGAAATAGACGAATTTCATTCAAATAGAAATACGTTTTGGGGGATACATATGGGAAATAGACTGATTTCATTCAAATAGAAATACGTTTGTGGGGATACATATTGGAAAGATACTGATTTTATTCGAACAGATATACGTTTTTGGGGATACATATAGGAAATAGATTGATTTTATTCAAATAGAAATACGTTTTTGGGGATACATATGGGAAATAGCCTAATTTTATTCAGTTAGAAATACGTTTTTGGGGATACATATGGGAAATAGACTGATTTTATTCAGATAGAAATCCTTTTTATCATGATACACGTGAGAAGGAGATTGATTTCATTCAACTAGAAATACGTTTTTTAAGGGGTTCGTATGGAAAAGAGACGATTCGCAAATAACTTGCACGGTCACATTGACAGACAATTATTGTATTAGGACAGAATTTTTGAGTAAAAGTAATAAGATTGAAACTTTCTCTAAATTGTATTTAAAAAAAAAGTAATTTTTCATCAAATCATATTGGAAGTAAATTACACTAAAATATATTGAGATTAACTTTATTTATTTTCCTATTACAACTATATGCTATTTTAATAAAGATTGCGCCTTACAAGCAAGTGCAAATCCCCCCTCCCGTATTATACATTTGTTTTTGTATGCCAAGTCAGCAAAACTTGTATTCCCAAATTGTGTCAGTACTTCGTGGCCAGATTCTTAACATTTTTTTCTGACTGAGTAAGCTGTATGATTCAGCCGTTTCCTTGAAATGAATAAATGCTGATGAGGCGAATTTTGACGTAAGCGAACACTCGCTTCCATTAGAAATCGACAGGAGCCTCTTTCTGATTTGAGACGGACGCACACGGCCCAAACACTTTACCAAATTTGGCCAGGAGCATGTTCAAATCAGAATAAATGGCGAAGCTCAGCCTGTGTTAAATCAGTCCGCTCGTTCAATAATCAGAAGGCTTCGACTATCTTTCTTACAGGTAAGAATCGTTTGTATTCGTAAATTTCTTTAAAGAATAAGTACTTTTAATGTTAGAGATTTCTACGGTAAACTTCATAGTTTTGCAACATTCTTGTGAGTTCTTTTTATTTTATATTATAATGTAATGGAATGTTTAATTGTTTTAAAGAATTTATATTCATTTGTATTTATGGTAATTGTTATTGGAAATGACGAATTCGCTACCAACTTCATGTTTAGGTTTAATTTGGAAATAAAATATTCTTTAAGTAATAAAGAATAATATTTAGTAATCTATTTCAAATCAGTATTCTATTTTAAATTCAGTCAAATACATTTCTTCAAAATGATTGTTGCTTTAATCGCAACTATTGAATTTTATACTCTTTGGCTATCATGAATTCAATCGATATTTAATTATCTGTATTATATTCTAAAACACAGAAATTGCACAAATGAATGAAGTTGGTAAGTTCGAAAGAAAGTATAATTTTATATGTATTTCATGTATTTTAAATATAAAGGCTTTATAAGGTGTATCCCCTAGAATGTAGTATTATATATCAATTATTTAAATAAAGTCCGTTCGTCCAAGAATCAGAAGGCTTCGTCTATCTTTCTTATTGTCGATCCCGTCGTACCTCCGCATTGCCATGTAGCTGTATCTACACAGTTATGAGTGACACCTTCATCTTTAAGAGAGCCCGAACTTTCTTCTCTCTCTCTCTCTCATCATGGGCAAAGACATCTCTTAAAGTTACGAGTATTTCCTTCTCATAGCAAGAAATGAGAAGAAGGTTATGATAACAACAAACTTTTCATAACAATTGCACAGGAAAAAAAAAAAAACCATTACGCTGTCCTGTCTGTTTAAATTGGCCTTTTCAAAAGTAAATCTGAAAGTATACCGTTTGGAATAAATAAATCTGAAAGTATACCGTTTGGAATAAATAAATCTGAAAATATACCGCTTGGAGTAAATAAATCTGAGAGTATACCGTTGGAAATAAATAAATCTGAAAGTATACCGTTTGGAGCAAATAAATCTGAAAGTATACCGTTTGCAGTAAATAAATCTGAAAGTATACCGTTTGGAGTAAATAAATCTGAAAATATGCCGTTTGAAGTAAATAAATCTGAAAGTATACCGTTTGTAGTACAACAAATGTAAAGACTAATAAATGAACCTTAGTTTAATCACAAACATCAAACTGAGCAACCATCTTGCAACTAAACTGAATCTAATCTAGTCTGAATCTACCAAAAGATTATTGTGTATTAAATTAAAATTCATGTGTAAAATATGTTCACATTACCCTGATAATTACATATATGCACACATTATTCTATTTATTATACATGTACACGTTACAATGGTTATTATATATGTACACGTTACTCTGGTTACTACTTATGTACATATTACAATGGTCAATACATAAGAACACATTACTATGGTTATTACATATGTACACCTTACTATGGTTATTATATATGTACACATTACTCAGGTCATTACATTACATATACACATATTACTATTGTCATTACATATGTACAGGTTACTCTAGTGTTATTATATATATGTACACATTACTCTGGTTATTACATATGTACAGGTTACTCTGGTTATTACATATGTACAAATTAATCTGGTTATTACATATGGGCACATTAATGTAGTTATTACATATGTACACATTACTTTTGTATTACATATGTACACATTACTGTAGTTATTATATATGTACACATTACTATAGTTAATACACATGTACACATTACTGTAGTTATTATATGTGTACACATTACTATGGTTATTAAACATGTACACATTTTGTAGTTATTATATATGTACACATTACTATGGTTATTACACATGTACACATTACTGTAGTTATTATATATGTACACATTACTATGGTTATTACACATGTACACATTTTGTAGTTATTACATATGTACACATTACTGTAGTTATTACAAATGTACACATTATTGGACATGTACACATTACTGTATTTATTACATATGTACACATTACTATGGTTATTACACATGTACACATTTTGTAGTTATTATATATGTGCACATTACTGTAGTAATTACATATGTACGCATTACTGTAGTTATTATATATGTACACATTAATATGGTTATTACACATGTACACATTACTGTAGTTATTACATATGTACACATTACTGTAGTTTTTATATATGTATACATTACTATGGTTATTACGCATGTACACATTTTTTGTTATTACATATGTACACATTACTGTCGTTATTACTCATGTACACATTACTGTAGTTATTACACATGTACACATTACTATGGTTATTACACATGCACACATTTTGTAGTTACTATATATGTACACATTACTATGGTTATTACACATGTACACATTACTGTAGTTATTATATATGTACACATTACTTTGGTTATTACATATGTACATATTGCTGTACTTATTATATCTGTACACATTACTGTAGTTACTACATATGTATACATTACTGTAGTTATTATATATGTATACATTACTATGGTTATTACGCATGTACACATTTTTTGTTATTACATATGTACACATTACTGTAGCTATTACATATGTACACATTACTGTAGTTATTATATATGTACACATTACTATGGTTATTCCACATGTACACATTACTGTAGTTATTATATCTGTACACATTACTGTAGTTATTACAAATGTACACATTACTGTAGTTATTATGTATGTATACATTACTATGGTTATTACACATGTACACATTTTGTAGTTATTACATATGTACACATTACTGTAGTTATTACATATGTACACATTACTGTAGTTATTATATATGTACACATTGCTATGGTTATTACACATGTACACATTTTGTAGTTATTACATATGTACACATTACTGTAGTTATTATATATGTATACATTACTATGGTTATTACACATGTACACATTTTGTAGTTATTGCATATGTACACATTACTATGTTTATTACACATTTACACATTACTATGGTTATTACACATGTACACATTACTGTAGTTATTATATATGTACACATTACTATGGTTATTACACATGTACACATTACTGTAGTTATTACATATATACACATTACTGTAGTTATTACATTTGTACACATTACTGTAGTTATTACATATGTACACATTACTGTAGTTATTATATTTGTACACATTACTGTAGTTATTACATATGTACACATTACTGTAGTTATTACATATGTACACATTACTGTAGTTATTATACGTGGTCAGAAACCTTGAAAAAATAAGTATTACAGCTCGACATAATGATTTTATTAATTGTAAATTTCAAATCAAACTCATCAAAAAAACAAAAATTCTTGCCTGAGTCGTATAATTGATAACTTTGGTCTTTTGATAGTCTTTGTATTGATGACACTTACGATTCGTTCGTAGATTCTACTTTATTTTCGACCTGCCACAATAAGGTTCTATTTCATTGATCCATCTCTACTTAATCTTTATTTCCCAGCAATTTGTGTTTTCATTACTTTTAATGTTTCCCATTCATTATGTGCTTGTACAACTTTGAGGCCTCTTATACGTGGTCATACAGGGAACTCTTTTACCATCAATTACATATTTTGTAAGGTACTAGAGAAAGAGCTTTCAACCAAGCAGTGAGAGCTTGACACGACGCCCAACCCTATCTGAAGTTAACATGTGGCAATAAAAAATGCTTAATCTAATAAATTTTGATTCTCTACACAATGATTTATTTGCTCGCGTAACCTTTCGATTATTATTTCTGTTGATACTAGTAGTTTTCATTTTGTTTCTGCTTCGGTTTTTATTTAATCTGTCTTACTCTTGCTTTACTTCCTTCTCAATCAAACAAGGATCCAAACTCTGAGTTCTCATATCCCTTGACGTAAGCAGAGAAATAAAATAAAATCAGTACTTCCGTTTTCTCTTTGATTTACATAGTACATCCCTTTTCCCTTGCCTGACAACTGTGATGGTAACTATAACAAATATAGCAATTATTTGTCCCATTTTCTGGATTGATTGCCTGTCAAAATGCCAGTGGGCAATTAGCTGCTGAACTGCACTCCATTATAGATTGTATACGTAAGTTAAACAATTAGAATCGTTGATATTTTAGAAGTTTTATGGCAGTACTCCATTGTATTTGATGTGTGAAAAGAGAAAAAGTTTTCTTTTAAATTTATCACTGAATAAGGCAACCTTTGTCAAGGCGCCCTCTTTTGTATTGAAGATTATTTTTGTGTCTTAAATACCTCCGTCAAGGCGCCTTCCTTTGTATTGAAGATTATTTTGTGTCTTAAATACCTCCGTCAAGGCGCCTTCCTTTGTATTGAAGATTATTTTGTGTCTTAAATACCTCCGTCAAGGTGCCCTCTTTTGTATTAAAGATTATTTTTGTGTCTTAAATACCTCTATCAAGGCGCCCTCTTTTGTATTGGAGATTATTTTTGTGTCTTAAATACCTCCGTCAAGGCGCCCTCATTATAGCAATGTTTGTATTAGGAATTGTTTAATTTATTAAATACATAATGTCGTTTCTTATTTGACGACATTGTGTACTTAGATCTTAAATAAACAATAGCATTAAATTAGGAATTGTGCCATTATTTTAAATTTGGAACCAGGTAATTCAGCATGATTTTCAAGACGCTTACCAAACATTATTGGTACTAAAAATAACCTTCGCCTACGTGTCATTTACATCTACGTCCATCTGAAAAAGCAACTGACCTGCTGACAAATGATTGAGTGGAAGGGCAATGGACAATGAGACTACAACCTTGGGGCCATCTCCTTGCAGTCAATAACTGGCAGAATCCTATTGGGCCATCCCCGTGCTGTAAATAAATGGCTAAATCCAACTTGAATTCTTCCGAATTGTCTTGTGCATCTAGGGCTCTTGCCTGTCAGAAAAGAACAAGGGACCACGGCTCGTCGACTCTAGAAGAAATGCCATGAACAGAACTCCTGCCTGTGTTCGACTAAATGACTTTGATACAGTCAACGTGAGGGCCTCTAAAGATAATGGCAAAATTTGTTTGCTCAAAGACATTTATCGTAATGGTTCGGCAACTGGATGATGGCATGTTTGATAGCGAGAGTCATCTGAAATATTCCCAGTCACCAGTGGAGTCAAGAAAAGCTGTGTGTTGGCCCCAACCCTCTTCAGTTTGATGTTCTCTGCCATGTTTGCTAACGATTTCAGTGGATATGACTCTGCGATTGAGATCAGGTACTGGATTGATGGCAAGCACTTCAATCTGAGGAGACTACGGGCAAGGACGAAGATACAGGTAGTGACTGTTCGTAATCTCCTATTTGCTGACGACTGTCTCCTGAATGCCAAATCTGAGTCTGACATGTAACGGAGTATGGACAATTTCTCTTCAGCTTTTGACGATTGTGATCTCACAATCAGTATTTAGGAGGTTATTGGTGTGCATCAGCCCGATCATCGATTCACGAACTCATAGAAACCAAACTTTTAGTGATAGCATAGTCATCTTCGAACTCAAAGGACGAACAACAACATCTGCGTCAGCAAATTAAATTTGCTTATTTGTGAAGAGTTAAGAGTTCCATTTTCTACTATTTCTGGACAGCCAAAAACTAAACAGAAAACTACTTTTCTTATTAATTTTATGTGAAAACGCAGTGGTGGGGAAGAAAATCACGAAATGAGCTATTTTTAGCTAACCTGGCTGAGGATATCAGCCTCAGAGTGTACAGAAATTTAGACACTTTGATATATATATATATATATATATATAGTTCTTCGTCAGGGGAAGAAACAACTTACCGAATCAATATGAAATCTGCGAAATGACTTCAAAAGATGAATCAGAATATCAAAGTGTGTAAGCTGCGTGTCTTTTTGTGTTTGTGATCAAAATAACAAGCAATATAAATACAAATCAACAGGTAGGGTGAGTCTTGCAAAGGCTTACATAAAATCCAAATGTTTGATTTGTATTTATTTAGTAATGATCTTTTGTTTGCTAAAACCTGTCATATCAATCAGACAATCGGTCGTATGAACCAGATAATCTGCCATGTCAACCAGACAATCTGACATATCAACCAGACAATCGGTTTATTCTACCAGATAATCCGTCATATAAACCATAGAGTCTGTCATATCAACCGGACCATCTGTCATGTCAACCAGACAATATGTCATATCAACCAGACAATCCGTCATATAAACCAGACAATCCGCCATATAAATCACACTGTCATTTCAACCACACTGTCATATCAACCAGATGAAACAATAAGAATAGAATGAATACAACAGTTTTAATCGTCTTCATTTAGCTGCTTTCAAGTCATACCACGCGATTCCGTAAATCTGGAAAGCACTCTGAATATCCGTTTTAGAAATGTGAGTGGTCATGCCTCCTAAAGTTTTGAATAATTTTGCTGTAATATGCCTTTCAGGCAATAAGCCATAAAATGGGTATAGCGGATCTGATCAAGTATTGTTATCCATTAGTGATGCACACCAATAACCTCCTAAATATGAATCCAAAGAAGTCGGTTGGGTTTTTCTTTCTTTCTTTCTTTCTTTCTTTTGTTTCTTTCAATATGCTAGACATTATAATTATGTATCCTTCGTAATCTCTTTGATACCGGTAATATATTATTAATGCATCATGTAGCATAATTTATTTTTCCCAACAAAACCATAATTGAATTTGTCGTGATCTTTTAGAATCAAAATATATACAGAATGAAAAAAGTAACAGCTTAAATTAATTCCTAACTGACTCTAAAAAAATTAAAAAATAAAAACACAAAATTACATAAATTCGGAAAAGAAACACACGCCAGTAATATTTACATTAACTGTAATCAAGCAAGAACCAAATAACCCCATGTTACCTTTCTTCACCAGATTGGAATCACAATGTAAGATTTTTTTCTACGATTTCGTTTTTCTCTTTTTGCAAGTTTTGGCCTTTTTGTAAAACTAAGTGAATACTCGTACATTAGTCTGTATTGCTGGAATATGATCTGCCTGTCATACATAAAAGATTAGGGGTGTGGTTGTTTTCAGAGGTACGGTGGTGGTTCATCTGTTTTATATTATCATGCCGCCTATTCGAGTAATTACATGGTTTATTGTCAATTAGCACACTAAGCAAGCCACTGTATTTAGCTTAAATTAATGATAAATACAAAGAAACTACTGAATCAAAGTATCTGCAAATTTAGTGGATAGATTTGCTGAGAATTTTTTAACGTTTCATCCCTATATATGGCTAGTTTTAGTTTCATCCTCATTTTCCGCTACTGCGTCTTCACTCTTTGATCCCAAAATAATGCATTTATCATGAATCAAATATAATTTAAACACATCTGCTTCCAAAAAGGGAAAGATGGTTATAAATCTAAGAAAGTTAATTCACGCGCCGTCACAGACCAAAGACACCAGTGTAATATATCTTCAAACTGCAATAAAAATAATTATTTATTCACTGCACACGAGCACGAAACGCAGTTCCTCCAGGATTTTAATTCTGACGATTCCACTCGTAGATAATGATCTACCATTCGAATAAATTGCACTATTTGTAGTCTTAATGTTTGTAAAACTCCTGCGGGCACCGGTGTGCAAAACTGGACCTATGCGCCCTTCGGCTTGTAGTAAGAGGCAATTCGTGGAGGCAGCCTTTTTCTATGGGAGACGTCTAGTCATTATTGGCAACTAGAAGGCAACCTCTATCTCTGGGAAAGCATATAGTCATGATTGTATAGCTATGTAGGTATGTAGGACTTGGACGTTTATTAAATGTGCTGATTAGATAGATAGATAGATAGGTAGATAGATAGATAGATGGATGGATGGATGGATAGATGGATGATGGGACGGACGGACGGAGAGACAGACAGATAGATAGATAGATACAGATGGATGGATGGATGGATGGATGGATGGATGGATGTAAGGATGAACAGACGACAAGAGAGAAAGAAAGACTTTGTATTTGGATGATTTTATCCTTTCGGTTATTTTTTTTTAAATTTCGTTGTTTCTGTGTATACTTTAACTTATTCGATACTATATAGGCAGGATTGTACTGATGTGCAAAATAGAATGGGATAAAGAAGAGCATTGCTACGATGCAATCATAAAAGAAACAGAATCAACCTAACATCTATATGAAGTGGGAATACTGAGAGTTAAGAACATCATGTTGTATTCCTCTCAATACAATCCGACAAAGTTTTCTCGTTTCTGCATTTATATATATCTATTGTTGTTGCTGATGGTATTGTTTTTATATAAAGTTGTTGTTGTTGTTGTTGTTGTTGTTATTATTATTGTAGGGTTTAACGCCATTTTTCAGCACAAGATAGGCTATACATGGCGGCCAGTATAAATGGTGGAGGAAGAACCCGGGAAAACCCCGGAAAGAACCACCGACCCACGAGAAGCTACTGGCAAGCTTTCTCACATACCCACATTGGCCGAACCTGAGACTCGAACCCACGCAGACAGAGGTGAGATGGCAATGATCCGTAACGGTGAGCGCTTTAGACCACTCGGCCACTCGGGGCCCCTTTATATAAAGAAAAACCATAAAATCCTATTTATTATGTGCGTGAGTTCTTTCTTTTATTTTCTTTCTTTTTATTGGAGCCTATCAAATTTAATTCATGTTCCCAAAGGTACAGACAACGTATTCATAAGCTGGAACAAAGCAATTTTTGACAATCTAGATGCATTCATATTTGTAAGAAATCTTACAAACTCAACATACATAAAAGAAACAGATTGCAAAGATTGCATAACTGTTCATTGCTCTTCTTAAACAGCTATGTTATTCAACACGTCCTTCTTAGACAACTACGTCATTCAACACATCTTAAACAACTAAGTCATTCAACAAGTCCTTTTTAGACAACTACGTCATTCAACACATCTTCTTAAACAACTAAGTCATTCAACACGTCCTTTTTAGACAACTACGTCATTCAACACGTCCTTCTTAGACAACTACGTCATTCAACACGTCCTATTTAGACAACTACGTCATTCAGCACGTCCTTCTTAGACAACTACGTCATTCAACTCATCCTTCTTAGACAAATACGTGATTCAACTCTTCCTTCTTAGACAAACTACGTCATTCAATTCGTATATTGAATATAATATCACCAAAACTGTTTTTAATAAGGGAGTTCGTCCTAATAGGAACTAGTATTTCAGTATGTTATATTAAGTTATTTATTTTAACCTGCTATCGTGCTTGGCTGCTCGCTGATTCTTTGCTCCGTCGCTGCGCTACTACGCCACTCTTCAGTTCATTATATTTGTAAATGTTATGACTATATGGTTTAAATCTAAGTAACATTACAGAGCGAAAACCAACAGGTTTTGTAAAATTCAACAAATAATTTATTTGCCTAGAATACAAACTAAAAATTTAAAAAGAACTAGCATCATGCCCCAGTGCTTGACATCACTATAAAGTGCCACACTGCATACATTCTAGCGATATGACTAAAATTGTTAAAGCTATGTTAAAAATCAAGAACACACACACACACACACACACACACACACACACACACATTTACTTGTCTTTCATTTTTATTTTTTTTTTAGCAGCGCTGACTTTACATCTGTTACAGCTTTATATAATACGTCAGTATTTTCCTTATTTTTTGTTGTTGTTGTTGTGCTATTTCTGGATACCTAAATAAATACGGTATACCAAAACTTCGATTTTTTTAAAAATAAAACCTATTCCAACGCTCTCAGGTAGTTTTGCAAGTTCCCCCTTATATTTGTGTCCTTCTCTAATTCAACGAAATGTTCCTGATTAATTGTAGTTTATAGCTTTTGGTGCAGACTTAAACATTTTAATTAAATCAATACAATTACAACACAATTCCTTGCCAGCAGAAACATCTATTTCCGGAGATTATTTATTGTTTTAGAAATTATACTAATTGTTCCACTGCCCGACAATAAATAGCTGTAAGGTGATGAATTACTATTAAAGTATTTTGTCATCATGAGCTGACAAAGCTGTTCATATTTATACTGCTCACTTTACGATGGTAATACCTAATAAAATTCATTTCCTCAACATTTCATTGTTTGTTTAGCGGCATGCACGCACTCGTAGCCCAATGATATAAATTGTTATCGTACAGGTACTTAATAAAGGACTTTGGTTTAGATTTCTCGTATTCACCATCATGTTCAAGTTTGCCCTTATCATCCTCATCGTACTGGTCATTATCATCCTCATCGTATTGATCATTATCATCTGCATCGTATTGGTCATTATCATCCTCATCGTAATGATCTTTATCATCCTCATCCTATTTTCACATTTTGTAAATCTTAAATAATGCAGCACATCCCTCCTCACAATCATATGTAAGCACTTTCTATAGCATACTTTTTATAATGGGGCATTAAGATTGATGTGCGATAGATATGACTGCCTTCCATATTTCACAACTTAGGATCTAATTAATTTTCGCTAAGGTAACCGACAGTGACTAGTAATGATAAATGTGATTGATGTAAAAGAATACAAAATTTACCTGATGATGCCAAAACTGCCTCGAAGTTGTTGGGGTTTTTTTTGTCTCATATCGTCTGGTGTTTTTGATTGTACATAATTTTGGTAACTTCGATATTGCTTGTTATCAATGCGAGGGAACATCCCCGTCTGGAGTCATCATTTGCGCTGCTGAGTTCAAGAGCTCGCAGTGGGTGTCTTCTAATTTCTTATTTTCCCTGCTCCATTTGAGTTATGGCGATTCCAGTCAGGATTACATAATTCAAAGTGTGACCGATTTATACCCTGCCAATTTGATTTGTGGGGATTCATTCAAACATTTAGTTTCTTTGTTTTCTCCAACATAATGGTTCTGCATACCGTGTCTGTAAAAATATAGATCGTTTTTACCGTGTTAAATGTACTGACATAGATCGTTTTTACTGTGTTCATGTTGTTTTTACTGTGTTACATGTCGTTTTTACTGTGTTACTTGTCGTTTTGACTGTGCTAAATGTACTGATATAGATCGTTTTTACTGTGTTACATGTCGTTTTTACTGTGTTACATGTACAGACATAAATCGTTTTTACTGTATTACATGTCGTTTTTACTGTGTTACATGTACTGACAGATCGTTTTTTCTGTGTGACATGTACTACATGTACTAGTCTGGTTCTAAATGTTGAACAGTTCACCTGTGACTGTGCTTAAAACTGGGCTTGTTTTCATTCCTTGTTGGCACGTATAGAATCTTTTGCCTCCACAAGTCTTTCATATCCCAAATCTTATATCATTTGAAAGTTACCTGAACTTATCCTTGAGTAGCAAACATCTCAAATATGAAAAGACAGTCACGTCCTCTGAAGAATATTACACGATACCTCAGAACAGCCGATACCTTGTGTAGACTATTTCATAAATATTGCAAAATACAACATTAAAACTCTCAATCAATGTTTTTGCTAAAAGGCATAGCAAAATATTGAAAATATAAATTATTTTTGAGTAGAGATTTTGAAGTAAGAACCTGCAAAGATACATAACTTCCAGGCCAGTCTAAGATATCTTTACCACACCCGTGATTCACATATGTAACAGTGTCACTATCCTCCATGCTTCATCGTCAAAATTATAAAACAGTATACATCAACAGAACACCAAATTATAACCGAATGTCTGAAGTCTTCAACGGCATAGGATGGGTCCCTCACATTGAACGTACATGCACGTACAGATTTGGGTGGTGGTGAGAATTAACATAATGCCCAGTTTTCTTAAATAAAATTGAAGATAATGATGCAAGAAAGAAAACAAAATCATTCACATTCCTAAAAGGATAAATTCCTGAACTAGATGATGGAATATAAGGTGTCCAGTCAACATGACTGCGAACTTATTTTGGCATTCCCAGGCGATGTTTGATGGCCATTTCTTCAAGCAATAGCAAAGCTCATCGATTTAAATGTTTTGATTTGGTTGTTGTTGTTGTTGTAGGGTTTAACGCCATTTTTCAGCACAAGATAGGCTATACATGGCGGCCAGTATAAATGGTGGAGGAAGAAGCCGGAAAAACCCAGGAAAGAACCACCGACCCACCAGAAGCCACTGGCAAGCTTTCTCATGTACCCACATTGGCCGAGCCCGAGACTCGAACCCATGCAGACAGAGGTGAGACGGCAGTGATCCGTAACGGTGAGCTCTTGAGACCACTAGGCCCCTCGGGGCCCCTGTTTTAAAAATGATAATGATACACTGTAATATCTTCAAACAGGACCAAAATGTTTATTGCACATGTCTGTACGTTTTATACTATGTATTGTCTAACTTGAAACACTACAATCTTAAATTATTGGCTCTTTTAAAGCACATACACACTGTCCAGGAGAGTCACCCATGTTTCATAATCAGAAATCTGAGGAAATTTAAAATAATAAATTAAAGAGGTCGCTGGAATTTGATTGGGAAAAACATGGCTTTCGGAATTATAATTCTCTACGTTATGAATTATTTTGGTATAAACTGGAAGACAGAGAGAGAAAAAACACATAATGTTAAGCTTCTTTATAATTTATCGCTGAAGCCCCCAGGATCTACAAAATATTTTACCTAGCCAACGAGGAAATGTAGCTGAGCAATTCTGCACATTGATGCTAATGCACACATTATGCTCTGTAGAATAAAATTGTGCAATTCGTCCTTTCTCCCTGCAACTATTATGGACTGGAATTCAATATACGTTGATGTCAGAAATAATCTTTATATTACCATTTTGTAGATTCTTATATATGAATCTGGCGCTAGCAGGGCCGGCCCAGGTTTTTTTTTTTTAGCGTCCTAGGCGAATTATGATTTGGCGCTACCCATCCCCTAGCAAGAAAGAGAAATAAATCACATCTGTCATATTTGGCGCAGAAGGCGACTGCCTAGTTCACTTGTATGGTAGAGCCCGTACTGGGTGCCACTACCAAACTTTGCTTAATACAAGTAATAGAAATGGACGGATCTTACATTCTCATAAGACTCAGCTGCAACAAATGAAAGTAGTAACAGTTGAATACAAATATTGTCGATTCTCCATTGTGTTATTATAGAGAAACAGAAAGTACAGAACATTTTCAATAATACTGCTTAGACAATGTTGACACCAGACAACAATTTACTCAACATTTTACAACATACTCTATAATGTACTCCCCAACATATTCTGCAACGTACTCTACAACATTCTCTTCAATGTACTCAATAACGTCTTATACATCGAACTCGGCAGCGTACTCCACAAATGTATTCCACAATGTACTCTACAATGTATTCTACAATGTATTCTACAACGTATTCTACAATGTATTCTACAACGTATTCTACAATGTCCTCGACAATATACTCTACAACGTATTTTACAATGTACTCTACAACATACTCTACAACGTATCTTACAATGTGTCTACAACGTATTCTACAATGTACTCTACAATGTACTCCACTATGTACTATACAACGTATTCTACAATGTACTCTGCAACGTACTCTACAACGTATTCTACAACGTATTCTACAGTGTACTCTACAACGAATTCTAGAATGTACTCTACAACGTATTCTACAACGTATACTACAATGTACTCTACAATGTACCCTACAATGTACTCTTCAATTTACTCTACAATGTACTCCACTATGTACTATACAACGTATTCTACAATGTACTTTACAACGTACTCTACAGCGTATTCTACAACGTATTCTACAATGTACTCTACAACGTACTCTACAAAGCATTCTACAACGTACTCTACAATGTACTCAACGTCACATTTCTAACCCATTAGAACTGAATATCTTCTTTATGGCAATCCCAAAATTACTAGCAAAGAAAATGAAGGCACCTTTAGTTGGTACAAAACTGTATTACAAAAAGCAAGAGATTCAATATTAGATAAGAATGGTCCACTAAATTCGTATGATAACAGCAGCGCTACAAATATTTCTTCTTGGCTTGTTTCTCATCCACAGACTTCTATTTTATCATAAACACTGTACAATATTATGAACCGAGGGTATAATTTCAAACAGACGACTGACGCTTCCACTTGAATACCATCTGCTATTATCACGTTTTTATCATAATATTAATATAGCAGTAATAATATAGAATTTGATAAAATCATTGACAAACATGTAAGCCAGTCATATTATGTGGGACATACATCGTCAATACCAATTTGCTATAGCATAAGTTAATCTTAGTATTGCGATAAGTCATGTAAATAAGCACGTCTGCCGCGGTGTCTCCAAGTCCTTACCCGGGTCGACCGATTGGAAGCCCACACAAAAGACTTCCGCGATATAGGTAAAAAACCAAAGCATATGTCATTACATGAGCAAGTTAAGAACATCGTAGCCTCCTGAACCACCACTGCCAGATGCGCGTCCCATGCAGCATAGACGCGGATTTCGAGGCACTAGATGAGCTGCAGAAGACACTGACAGGGATCCGAATAAAAGCTACAAGCAACAAATTGCCGACCAGGTCCTGAGTGGCTTTTGCTACATAGTTGTCTGAAGCAATGGCTTCTTCAAAGAGACAATGTCATGTCTTGGCAAAGGTTATGTCGCCACTGTCCAGTACCTTGAACGTATCGCCACAGTCCAGTATCTTGAACGTATCGCCACAGTCCAGTGCTTTGAACGTGAGCAGGAGGAAGTTTAAGAAGCACTTTGAAATCCAGCTGAGATTTTCAATGGCTTGAGAAGACAGCAAGGTTTTCCAGGAAGCCACGGATTGCTACATCTGTAACAAGGCACTAGGTGTTGAAACAATGGATAAGGTGTGAGACCACTGCCATAGAATCTATGTGTAC
The DNA here is from genome assembly GCA_016617855.1 of Megalonaias nervosa. NCBI lineage: Eukaryota > Metazoa > Mollusca > Bivalvia > Unionida > Unionidae > Megalonaias > Megalonaias nervosa. The sequence goes on along the minus strand of JAECUM010019108.1, from coordinate 48,259 downwards.
AAAGGCCCAGTCTACAAGCATGCAATCTAACAGCTGCGGATGTAACAGAAAAAGGTACCCTTTGTGCTACATGAGGCTATCAAGACAGCCTCATCTGGAAAAATAAGGGTAATTCTAAAAAACATAGAGAGGAAAATGACATTTTTACTAGTACAGCTACATTTTTTTTTTTTTTTGTTGTTGTTGACAGTCTTAAATTTATGAACAGTAGTTCCTAGAATAGCTGGTTGCTAACCTACCGAAGGAAGCATTATGTGTCACATCAAGGCACAGTGCGCTTTGATATCGCTCTCCTTACAAGCAAATGGGTATACCTGTATGAACACACGGGCAGCTAGGAGTGTTACAGAGAAACACATCTTCCTTTTTTTCGCCGGTTTATCTGAAAAAGGCTCTGAGCATGCGCAAAGAATCTGGAAGACATCTAGCTGTAGCAGTATGGAAAGCTACCATGACTTGTATATCAATACGGACGTTCTTCTACTGACGGACGTGTTGTAACCCTCGTGAGTGCCAATTCCAAGAGCCATGTCGCTTCGAATCATAGAGAAGCCACCCCCAATGAAGTAATCTAGATTGCTTTTGGCATAAGACCAAGCCTTAGTAATATTGTATCGTCTTCCAGGAGTCGTCTTCGTAGACGGCCGTATTTTCGACGTTTGGAGAAACTGTTTTAGGGCATCAAAGGCTAGCCCTGCTCCTACTATTGAGGTCTTCCTTAGACTTTGCAGGCCTAGGATTGCCAATACATATACCCTCTATCGTAACATGTTATAAGCCACATTATGTGAAGCCTTGATAATTATTCAGCATGAAGCACGCAAAGCTATTGATATAGTCAATATGCATCTTCTCGTTTGATATCTGTTCGGGACCCATACAGCTGTGAAAAGTTGTAGGTAGCCAGAACAGCTCACAAAGATGTACATCGCAGACTGTTGTTTCGCTGTGCTTCTGCCTCCAGTCTGAGTCCTGATCCTCAACAAACTCGTGCAAAATCGCTTTTAGCCAGTCACATCGATGCTCAAATGAGTTTTACCGTATTTTGGGCCGGAAGGGTAAACAGCATCTAATAAAAGGTATTGCTTACCTGGTAGTAAACATGAAACCGATAAAAGTTACGCATCTTTTCGTCGCCTTTCAGTTTGTCTCAGATACTGACGCCACAACCGATGGTCGCGCTATAGATTGCAAAACTCAGCTGATGTTGTCAAAACAGTGTCTTGTCCGTTATTGGCTGGTTCATGCAAAATCATATGTCCACAACCTCCTTCGACTCAACGTAAAGTAGCACTTACTTAACGGTTATATCGATGTATTTGGCTTGGAAATAAAATCCCACTCAAGTTAACATGTCGAGGTTGAGCAATATTTCGCAGTTGCTTGGTCCCTCTGTATCGTTATAGGAATAGACACCGCCAACACCATATTTAGCACCGTTGTTGAAGAGGAATAAGTGTTGCAATACCATTGTTCCATCGTTCTTAGAATGTATGCCGTGTTAACTAATACTCTAGTTCGGCCGAAGCTTTTAGAACAGGCGATATACCGTATTTCGTTCAGTTCGTGGTAGTTCAACGTTTCGACTGAACTTTGTAAGATTTGTTATGAGCTCGATGCCAAGCAATCTGGAGGTAGACGTCAACATTCCTAGTTTGCATTACAGCATGGATACACGAGTAAAATTAATGCAGGTTTTCGTGTCGGGAATAATTGTGGACTACAACAAATACTTCCACGTAGCTATCACCAAATGCGCCGCCGTAGTATTGGTAGCACGCCTTTGGCATTATCGGTAAGTTGTACCCAAACCATGTACAGACCGTTAGCAAATTAACTGTGAACATTTTATGCTCCGGTTATATACTCGTTTGTTTGCAGAGGTGCAAAACATAATGGGGTGGGGGACTATCAGCTCACTTGCACATAGTGAGTGATATGTTTCGGAGTGGACTATGTGCATACTTTCATTACTGGAAGCAAGCATCCGACAGCCAGTTTTGGAACTGAAGTAATCTTGACAATAACTGAACATGAATGCTGAAGAACTGGATGCATTATCTTATTGGCGTAAAAGAGGAAAGTACATGACCGTCTTTAACCGATGAGTTCGTGTGACTGTCTGACAATTGGCGAGATTTATAGTGCAAAAGCAACATCAAGTATCGTTCAACCAGACTCTCGCGTAACTCAGAGAGGTCTCTAGTTGCATGACATTTAGTAAAAGTCAGAGAAAAGGGATTTTTCTTATCCTCTCTCTGAACAGTATACATTCTATACCATAAAGTCCATAAACACTACTTGTGCATAAATCTAACTGGGACTATTAATATCTATATCTTTATCTAACTGGGACTATTATGATTCTTATATACACCTTAATATTTATATCTAAATCTAAATAGGACTGTTAAAATTTGCTGTTGGATTGCTTCTTCCTAAACTGCCATGACTAAAAAACGTATTAGACCCCAAATTTAGCATTTTACATGATCTCGCACTGTTTATTTATTCTTTGACAAAATTCGGCGTAGATTTAGAGACCAACCATTTAATTTTTTGGGTGGAGAATCTGGGGTTGTTTAGAAAAAAATATTCTTATTCTGAGTTAAGGCAACAAGAATTTTATTATATACATTACATCAACTGCAAAAATTATCTTGGTGTTCTTGTTGTCATTTGAGGTTTAATGCCATTTTTCAGCATATGATAGACTATGCGTGGCCGCCTGTGTATCTGGTGGAAAGAACCCGGACCACACACCCTACCCTATCCCGGAAGAACCACCGACCCAAGGAAAGCTACTGTCAAGCCTTCTCAGATAACCACGCTGGACGAGCCTGAGACTCTACTCCACGCGGACAGAGGTGAGATGTCGGTGATCTGTAAAAGCGAGCGCCTTAGACCATGGTCCATCCGGGGCCCTTATCTTGAGGTAAAATAAATTTCCATCCGGGGACCCTTATCTTGAGGTAAAATAAATGTCCATCCGGGGCCCCTTATCTTCAGGTAAAACAAATGTCCATCCGGGGCCTTTATCTTGAGGTAAAATAAATTTCCATCCGGGGTCCTTTATCTTGAGGTAAAATAAATGTCCATCCGGGGCCCTTATTTTGAGGTAAAATAAATGTCCATCCGGGGACCCTTATCTTGAGGTAAAATAAAGAAAAATATATCACGGTTTGAAGATAAATATCAAGTCACAAACACATGATGATCGGTCCCTTATCTTGACTCCAAAATGAGTGCCTAGAAAACAGCACTCGAATTTTATTCCTGGATACTGATAATAACGTGACTGTAAACAGCACTCTTATATTATCCAATGATACCGATAATGTGACTGTAAACAGAACTCGTATATTATCCTATGATACCGACAATGTGTAAACAGCACTCGTACTGATAGTGTGAATATAAACAGCACTTGCATATTATCCTCTGATAACAATAATAATGTGGCTATAAACAACACACGTTTTTGTTTTAATTATCCCCTGTATACACAATATGTACAAGGTATGGGGGGGGGGGGAGAACGGGGATTTCAAAACAGGAACAATCACGTTTGACAAGGGCGAATCGCAAAAAAAACGTCATGCAAGTGATTAAGGAATCTGAATATGCTAACTGTAACTTAAGTCAGTACTGAAAAGTCTTCGCCAATCTTTATGTATGTTTTGGAATCCAACAGGTCGTTGCATATAACGCCAACATTTGTTGCAGTTGAAATAAGCCCTACCTTACTTATTTATTTTGTTGAAGTGCACAGATCCGAGTCCTAAGGACGAGTTTGTTGTAGTAAGCCTGATAGTAGAAGTTACAGTTTATGGTAAATAATCCGATACCGGTTTTATTTCAGGGATAATCCTGTTTATCAGTGATATTTAGTAATTAACAGGAGATCTCACAATAAAATCAGCCATATAATACATTTGTAACTACAACGTTCTAATAGTCTACGAGAAAAAAACAGCAATGACGATCTTCTCAATGTTAGACTAGTCGTTAAACAAAGGGCGCACAGGTTGCCTAGCGCACGCGCTATAATGTGATTTTGGACTTGAGACCTTCCATATCAACCTTGTACAACTGGAAAAAAGTTACTTTCCATACTAACTGCAATTTCTGTACCATAATCTACGGAACCTCTTCGTAGAGCTCAGTCATTTATCTGAATAGAATTGGTTTTGATTATAGATAAGGTCAATTATACAATCAATTGTATGGAAAATATTAAAGTTAAAGGTCTGTAGAATTTACTTCCAAACTGGATTGTGGTTTTTGATTGGAGTATCAAAGACGCAATTTCAAGCTCTTCCTAAGCGTACATCAGTGATAAAATTAACATGATTCAAGTAGATTTCATGCATAGTTAAAAACGAAGATAAATTATATTTGTTGACGGCACATAAACACATTAAATGTTATGCCACGCAGAGGCAAATGGAGTAATGTGCCTCGACAAGAGCTGGCCTTATTTTGGCACGATTCAATCCAACATCCTTATGGTCGCGAGATTAGCAGTCTAGACACAAAGTTATGTTTCTCGTTAATGTAGAATAACGACCAAGAACATACACGGCAGATACAAAATTTTGAAATGGTACTTTATAAACTTGTGAATCAAATTTATTGAAGTACAATGGAGTACAAGAAGGTTTAATTGATTGAGTTTTACAAGTTCAACAGTTGAGTAGTAAAGAGGGACGATATAGGGTCACATAGGATCTAATGTTAAATTTGGTCGTTTGCACTATGTGGTTAAATGGGACTTTAACATGGGCCACTCTAGGGTCAATGGGAATTGATGTCACGGTACTGGACATTGGCAACAATGTTGCAAGTGGCTGACCACAACATAAATCTATCACACCAAAAATCGACAAAAAAATTCTTTTAGGCAAGAGAGATTAGATATCTTTTCGAGGCAATGGAGTGGTCCTGAAAAGAGCCGTTTAACTTTCTTCTACTTTCTCTCCTCCCTTCTTCTTTTGCAGGACATTTTTCTTCTTCTTTTTCTCATCTTTATCCTCCTCCTCTTCCTTCTCCTTCTGCTCTTTCTTCGTCTTCTCATTCTCCTCTTCTTTTTCTAGCTTCGCATTGTAAGCTTTCATCTATACTTTTTCCTCATTGTCCTCCTTTTCCTCTTTTATCAGCTCTTTCAAGATTTCTTTTGCTTTCTTCAAATTATTAATCTCCATTTTCAATCTGTGCGGGCTATAAGCCGCCTACCTTCTTCTGATGAGCATTTCTTCTACCATCCCTGCATTATCCACCACTTCTTGCAACTTCTGCATTTTGTTGAAGTGATTGCTTGCCATCTTGGAATATTCAATGTTGAATGGCGCGATTGAATAACGCTTCATTTTATATGTCTCAAGCACGGACGTGAAGGAAAACATCCCCTCTTACCAACTACCCATATCACCTACCAAACAATCCACAGGGATGATAGTGCTAACCTAAAATACATTTTTGTGCAAAACAAGACACTAATATTAACAAAACCACTATAATTTCTATCAATACATATGGGGGGGGGGGTGTGATTATGATTTTTAACGTAGCTTTTAACAATTTTTCAGTCATATCGCTACGATGTCTGCAGTGTGGCAGTTTATAGTGATGTCTAGCATTGGGGCATCATGCCGCAGACATGTAGCATGATGTGTCACCAAGTCACATTATCCTGACACCAGGTCGACCAGTCCTAACACTAACCTCTTAATGCTGAGCGCCAAGCGAGGCAGCTGTTAGTACCATTTTTGTAAGTCTTTGGTATGACTCGGCCGAGGATCGAATCCGCGACCTCCCGCATCCGAGGCAGACGCTCTAACCACTAGGCCACCGGAGCGGTGATTCAATACATATTGGAGAAGGAAAGTTTTTATATACAAAACACACGATTACCTACAATCACATCAGCAAAGTAGTTAGTGTTTATAGTCACACTACTCCACATTCATACAAAACAAACACTCATAAGTGCAGGGACAATGAGTTTGTTAAGCGAAATACACACACGCACACACAAACAAACGTACGCGCGCGCACACAAACGCAAACAAATACACACACGCAATTATATTTTTTTGCAACTTGATTAGTCTCTCTTTTCTAGAGATCTGGTTAGACCTGAGAAGGGCTGTTTTTTTAACTCCAAATACACCTGGTTAATGTCGGCACCTTCCAGGCCGGGCACCACACACACAACGACGGATCCGGTCATTCTCCCAATTGATACGTGTGATTGGGAGCGCAGATGGTTGATGAATGGCTTCATCATCCCAGTTTCCACTTTGAGGGATAGTGAAGACTTGTCTTCTGTTCTGCACACGGGGATCATCAAGTCTCTGCGGTTCCCCACTCTTGCCGCTGTCTTTCCAACTCCTCCTCCCAGTTTTCCATCTGGGGGACAGCGGCTCTTGGAGCTCTTCGTAGTGGTTGTGGCTGTGGTACTTGGCTCTGTGGAGGCGTACTCACCTCAGGCTTGACCTCACACAGAGGCCTATGTATGAGGTGAGGCAGGATCTTTTCTTTCTTCTTTTCCTTCTCCTCTTCTTTCTTCTTTTTCCCTCCACTTCTATCCTGGCTGCGCCTGGCATACTCCAGGTGCACTTGGAGTTCAAGAAGTTTGGCCAGTCTTCTCATGTTAACGAGATAGGCAGACTGACGAACGCTACGTTTTATATCCCTGAAGCACGGACGTGAAGGAAAACATCCTCTTACACCAAAACTAACAATACCCACTCCACCATCAATAGCATGGAACACGCGGACCTAAAAGAACCACTCACTTCCACTTTTTTCCTACAAACACACTTTATTATCACTCCTACATATAACAACACATAGACTATCTGTAAATGGGGGGGGAGGTGTCGTAACGTGAACGTGGAGACGTGCGTGTGCCCCTCTGTTAATGATTTGGCGATCGTTATCTAGAGGATGACCTCACTCGATGTTATTGCCCAGTGTGAGTAGATAGATAGAATATTGACAGAGAACTAAGCAAGACTATTGAGAAGAAATAAACAAATACGAGCCCCCTTAAACAATAAAATAAAATAAATTTAATTAATTAATATATAAACTAAAATTGCAATTACAATCCAACCGATTTACAATAATGGAATTTAATAGCAGTGTTCAATTTACGGATTCGTTCATCATAGTAACGAATGGTGAAAAGAGTACAATGTCCACGCCTGACTTGCATCACCTGGCGTCGTTCTCTCTTGACTTTGTGTATTCCACATCTAGCGTGTATGTTTGGTTCTTCCTCTTGACCCTTCTATTCTGAACTCTCTATTTCCGGACTTTCCTCTTGGACTGTCCTCGCCGGGTTCTCGGGGAGGATATGGAAACTGTTCCCTTAAATGACAAGATTACGACTAAAGCTGTATATGTTTCACCACCTATCCGTGTATATAAAATCTCCCACTTCCGTTATTCAGAAACGTAAATAGCTATCCACACTGCATAAATTCTGACATAATGTGACCTTACGATTAACGGTTCTTACAAATATATTGTATTTGAGGTCTATCTATCGTTATCTATAGTTACAAATGACCATTGCAATATACCAAGGTTGACCTTAATTAAACAGTTCATCGTCCCTGTTCCACGCGGCAATTGCCGTATATATCAGCATACATTACTATATGTCTTCTTACAGCGGGCTAGTCAATTCCGCTCAATAAGATAAATGCTCGATTACTATTGCATAAGATTCACTAAATTCTAGCTTACAGTAACCAATAACCTGCAAGATCATTTGAGCATTAAAAAATCATACATAAATATGCAATTATCATTAACTCACGATAAACTGTATCATCCTACAGACAAAGGAAATTCATTCATATAACCATAAGAAATTCTACACTTTGAATATTTGGATTACATCACAAATCCGTCAATTCTATCAATGAACTAATAACTGTTAAATTAAAGAAATAAATAGCATAACACTCTAACATATCAACAAAGTCCTATGAAATACTACACATTTGCATAAAACCAAACAACAAAATAGAAAATTACATGGAAATTAAAATTGAGTACCTTAATGCTGTTTCTTTTCCCCACAATCGTGCGTCCTAGCACTATAGCCTGTCTTTTCCGTTCAAGACAGCTATCTGGCCTCTTTATCTTGTTAACGAGGGAAAACTCGTATTCTCCGGCTTCCACCGGAGTCTCAAATTCGACTTCTCGCAAGCAAAATTGGACTAAAGAATTCTGAGCCAAGTCGCTACCTTAAATTCAGATTACTTCTAAAGTGTACGCCTTAATTTTAACTGACTAATCGAAAACGACTGTTCCTAAATTTTCCCCAGAATAATCATGTCTTTCATCAGATTTTGACAGCCAAGAATATGCTGCAATTAGCTTTACTTTGAAGATCAATTATTTGACATGCGGTCCTTTACAAACCGAAACGGTCGTAGTTCTAATGTACTATGTGCCAATATACCGTTACGATGGGACTGGGTCAATTCCACTGAAGCTTAAACGTAGGCCCTTTTATGTTTCACAGATGAAACAAGGGAAATATCAAAGTGAACTTTCTCAAAGACTTTTCTGGCTTGACTATGATAAAATTTTGATGCACAATTTATTCAGCTTTAAGATACAGTACTTCTTCAAAATTCGACACATTACACTATCTTACAAGCCAGGGAAAGAAAGTGTTTATAGGCACACTTCTATTTTTTAACCTACAGACAAACACATAAAGACAGACAAATATTTTGGCAAATGAATAGTATATCTTTTCTAGATTCTTTTGTTGGGGGTTATGGCAATCTCTTATCGTCTACGATTGCGTCCCCGTATGGCTGCTGGCTTTTCCAAAGGAGAGGGTCTGCTTCTGCGGAAGGAGAAGGAGAACTCTTTCGTGTCCACACGGCAGTCCACAAAGCCTCTGTCTGGCTCCTGCTGTTGTTGCTGTTGTTGCTGCTGCTGTTCTCTCTGCTGTTTCTGAAGTCTGTATTTCTCCGTCCATTATTCTTGCTCCTTCTTGATTTCGTCTTTAAACACCTCTTCTATCAGGTCTTGGGCCAATTTCAGCATTCTGACATTTTCAGTTTCATCAGACTTGGGTATCAGGTCTTGCCTGACACGATGTAAATTCACTTGGGCTTCGTTCAGCTTTGTTAGTCTTCAACAATGGATGGTCAGACTGGACACCGCCCCGTTTATAGGACTCAAGCGCGGACGCGACTGAAAACATCCCTATGATTTTTTGGGAAGGAACGCTATAGCTTATCTCATGAAAAGGGATAGAGAGAGAAGTCAAAGACCATATATAATGATAAAAAAAATTTTTAAAAACAAACCACCAACCATACTTTTTCATAAGATAACATTTTTATTCAAACAATTAACCAACGCATAAGATAACAATTCATACAATATCAAACAACCAATTTTTGACAAAGTTGACAATGTTGTGAAGTCAAGTTAGACTTCCACTGATGGAGGTCATTTGGCCATTGATGTACACTACGTTTCCTAGCTAAAGACAAGAGATATCCATAATAGTCACAAAACCATCTATCTACGTTTTCATCGTTTCTAGAGCAGTCACGATCAAAATAAGTCACTAATGTTCTAAGGGATATCCAAGAAAGAAAGAAAATACACACAATATTGTCCACACACAATAGAATCTGTGCCTTGTAATTTCACATTATTGAATCGTGTCGTCTGGGCATTTCTTCTCATAAAGTCGATGATGTCGTCTTTCAAAGGTGGTAATCTATACAAATCAAAATACTCCACACAGGCATTGCGGGGAAAGTAGACGGCTACCCAGTGGGTTCCTGGGAGATGACTGTCGTCCGTGTTGATGACATAAGCTTGATGATCTTTAGGTTTGCGATGAGGAAGTTCATCTTTAGGGCACACGACAGGATTCCAAGAAGAGGTGTAAGAACTGTTTTTCAAAAGGTAATAAAGTTCCCAGATATCCATTTTCTTGTGAGTAATTTTTTTTTTCTTTTTTTTTTTTTCCACGGGTAATGATAAGTCATCAATTCAATCCTGACTTCTTGCTTGAAAATCTCTGTCAAATAATCGTCTCTTCGCTTCGTCTCCGTACTATGAGCCAAGAGAGACCAATCAACGGAGGGAAAGAATCATCACGCACGTCTTTATACCACTGATGCAAGACTGCTTCTTCTGAGATGAGACCACAAGCGTCCTCCAGATACTCGTCCAAATTTTTCTTCTTGACTCATCTTCAGACATGTATCGTGTTGATTTTGACTAGGATGATCGTTTTGACATCCATAGCAATCTTTCTTGGTCAACGCTGTAATTGTTTCCGCCAGATGTTTAACAAAACAGGAGACTAAATGTTGTTCTTGTTCTGGCCATCTGGACATCACCATGTCCTCTTCGTCTTTGTCTTTTTTGGTGGATGGTTCTGCTTCCTCGATATCCTCCCATTCCATTTCCAAAGATTCTCCACTATTCAAAGAGGGATAAGCGTTTTCCATAGTTTCTATTAGTCTAGAATGACTTCTCTCAAACTGTTGATTTATATCGTATTATCGAATTCGGCATACAAGATGACGTTCACCGTCTGTTCTAGTGGTTTAGCAACTGAAGTTCCACACGAATCTGACCGGCTTTTATAGGGTGGAAATGTCCCTCGTCGCTGCCTTGGTCAGGAGTGAAATCAAAAGCCCACAAAGCGTAACCTCCTGCATAATCGTCGTACGAAATGCCGTGGCTGGTGTTGGTCCCTAGCTGTCCGATGGTTTCGTACAGGGACAAGTACGACATCAAGTAATTATTCTTAAAGTCCGGTTCAAAGGGTCTGGTACACAAGGTCTTGCCATCTCGACTGACTTCGATCTTGGACACGTCGAAGTGCTCAAACTCGAAAAGGATTTTGGCTGAGGGCTCCGTTGAAGGCTGCGTTGCTGACGATGCCAGTGATTAAACGCTTTGGTAACTGTCCTTGGAACAGGTGATCTTCGATCTTGAATCGGAGTCCAGTGGCAATGGTGAAAGTTTCCACTTCCACGCGTCGTATCGGATACTTGGCGGTCGTTCTGCTCAGTGTGGCTGATGTAGTTTCCCACTTTCGGTAACACTTCCACGCGTCGCACATAGCGTCTGGCTTCTTGGATGATGGTTTTGTATTTGGTAACATCATCGTTATTATCAGTTGCAGCCATCAAATGGAAAGCGGTACTGCTGAAATTCAGTCTGAGACGGACAGCCACTCTGTTCAGCAAATACTTCTCTTGCAACGACATGTCCAAATGCAAACGATCCATCAGTTCTAAACTGTTGTTGGGTGGTATGATTTTCTTTTTAAGTTCGTTAAATTCCACATTGTCTTTCACGTTTGTGTATTTGAACTTGCCCGCCGTGACAGGTTTCCATACCACGCAAGCATCCAGGTGAGTGTTCTTGACTTCTTTTCCATATTTCAAGAGATTTTCGAGGTACGCTGGATAAGGGTAAGTATCCATGCTGCTGCTGACCAGTGTGTTATTCAAGTACAAATTCACTTCGCTGAACAAGGAATCAATGAAATTGTTGACGGGGGCTACTTCATCTTCGTCGTCTAGATTGGTATTGTCTTCCGTTTCGATCACTTTGACTTTAAAGTACAAGTAAATGTTATTTAGATCGATGTAATCTTCGGGCTGTCCTTTGATTTCAAACTCGATGGGAGATGAGGCTGTGAAAGAGGAGATGGGATCAAATTCATAACGATGGGTGGCATGGCAAACAGATCCAGTTCTGACTTGGAACATGCGCAAGACTCTATGTGCATCATTTTTCTCTGTTTTTTAATAATCAAAAACGTCTAAGTCTCGGACGGTTCTTCTTTTCTTGGTCTTTCTAGCTCTGGGTGTATGAAGTCCTCAGGAGGGGTGTTTTCGTCGTTGTCCCTTTCTTCCTTGTACTTGCTGTGACGTGAGGGAAGCAGGAATGCCTGACTCGGCAGTGTCCAGAGCATTTATAGGAGTTTCTCGTCGGCCCAAAATGTCTTTGGCCGTTTGAAACAAGACATTTTTGCCTGCTCTCAAGAAGGCTTCTTAGGGGTTTTGTGAGTCGATGATGACATTTTGGAGAAATTCTTTGCCTTTCGTCAAAGCGGCATCTTTCAGGGCGTGCAATCCTCGTGTCAGCATCGGTTTCAAGACGGGGCCACCGAACTAAACGCCGATTTCAGCATATCTCCTAAACCATGTCCTCGCTGTCGAGCGACTCCTCAGTACACAGGACACATGACTTACAAGTCGTTAGATAATCGTTTTCGAAAATAAAGTATCACCGTAACCTTCCCTTCGGTGAATGAAATATTTTGTCCCAGATCTCCTTTTATAGCAATGTTGACAGCATCGAAATACGACTTACTGACAGGTAAATAGTGAGGATGTACAAATTCGCGGTGAACGTGATAGGTGTTTCCACCTTCCTCGTCAGCGGTCGTGGCAGAATCCACTTTGACAGGAATGACTCTCAATAACGATGCGGATGTGTGTCCCATCACGTTGTATTCCATCACATCGGAGTGCACAAAGATCAAATTCAATCCTTAGTTCAGTTCTACAGTGAATTGCAATCTCTTGTAAAATCGCTCATTGTTGATGATGTCTCTGGAATTGGGGCACTATGTGAGGTCCTCACCCAAAATGTCAAACAATTCAGGACAAATGTAATGGACAACGTTTTGGCATCCGAAAATGTCATCGAGTACCACTTCATGGTACTCGATGGTGACACTTCGTTTGGCTTTGTCCAGGACTTTGCCAAACAGAACGTTGCAAATACTGGCAATCGTTTCCCCCAAATGTTGACCGCTAAAATAATAGGGGTCACTGGAGGTCACAGGAGTGTTGTTGTTTTGGTGGTGACTGTTGGGAGGGTGACTGACATTGGGCGCAAGACTCCCGTTGTTAAAGTTAGAGTATTTCAGGGAAGGATTGGGGAGAAGGTAACCTATGCAACTGCTCAATAAAGTGGTCCACAATTGTTTGTTTCCTTGTTGCAAACTCAAATTGGCAATGGCAGCACCGATGACACAATACACAACAAAGATTTGGCAGAAAAAGACGATTTGCGTTTTAGGCACACGTTCTCCACACCACATCCACATGTAGATCTTGCAGAACAGAACTCGGCGAAGGAGTGGTCACTACTGTGGTGGTTGAGGCTGTGTTGAAGGGCATGATGGTCACTTCTGTTTATAATCGATCCAAGAATCAAAACTGGGAGGATATCCTTTCCAACGTACTTTGACTTCTTTGACACGTCGTTTTCCCACTTTACGGGTTCTTCGATCGAGAATACTTTCGATATCGTATACTTCGTCTTCTTTTTTGGTCACTCGTCGTAACTCGGGAAGTAAACGTTCCTTTTAACACTTCCCCGTTCATGTCTTCCAATTTATAGACGGGAGGAAGACGGCCACGCACTCGTCCAGTGACACGAAACAATCCGGTAGTTCAGTTGGGTAAGTAACCTTTGTCGAAAGTGCGTTTGGTTTTGCCAATGCGTACCCAATCTCCTGCTACCAATACTACACCTTTCTTGGGAGCAGTTACCGTCGAGGACGGACCAAACAGACGCTCGAAAACGGTCACTTCGTTGTCAGGAGTCACTTCTTGGGGGGCACGCCCAATGCTCCGATGGTAAGATTGATTGTACGATTGGACGAGGTGTGGCAAGACGTCGATGTACTTGAGAGTGTGTTGATGCGTAAAATATTTCCACATGCGTTCTTTCAAGGTGCGTTGAAAACGTTCCACGATGCTGGCTTTGGTTTCGGGATTCTCGGTGGTGAGAAAATGAATGTCACGTTTCTTCAGTTCTTTTTGGAAAGCTTGGTTTAGCAATTCGGTGCCTTTGTCGGTTTGCCATCGAAGAGGGTGACGTCCATTTTGTTTCAACACCAGTTTTAGAGCTCGCACTAACTCAGTGCTCGATTTGGAAGTCAATGGCACGACCCAGGCAAATTTGGAAAAGACGTCGTTGACACAAAATAAATATTTGTAGCCACGATTGTAGGGGCCAAACGAGATATATCGCCTAAATCGACTGGCCATTGATGATCGATGCCCTCCACTCGGGTGCGATTTCTGGACAAATTTCGTCGAATCAGTTTGTGTAAGGTGCACGTGGCTTGTTTTTCTTGTAACCATCGTTGTACTTGAGGTAAACGGACACTTTTCAGTCGAGTTTTAGCAGCACGATACAATTTCTGAACGCCTCCGTAACCCTCAGGATGGAATGGATCGTAGTAAATGCTGACTAACACATTCTCCATCAGGACTTTTTTTAATATGTCACCCACTCTTCACGGATGCTACGCTTTTCTTTGTGTGGTATTTTCTTGGATTGTAATGCTTTGCTTGTCCGACGAGCAATAGGTGTCAAGGAGGAGGAGGATGTCTGAATAGGGGTAATCAGTTTTTGTTAACTTCTGTCTTTACATTCCTTTTCTCTTCTGAGGAAGATGGGGTTGCCATCATCTTCTTAATCCAACCAGTTCTGGATGTTGGTGGTGTTAACTTACGTACTTTTACTGGTTTAGTTTGAAACTCTTCTTCTCCTTTTTCTGTCATGGTCACTGGGGGTGGTGGTGGTGATTGACTTTTCATCAGGGTCTTAAAATCTTTCAGAGTCGGTTGAGCTGTTTCATCTAAAATGTTCTGGTGAAAGAGTTGAAGTAGCTGCAACACTTGACCGTACCGTTGCGATCTTTCCGTTTCTGACAGATCGCTGCGATCCATCAACGTTTGTAATTTGTGTTATAACTGGGACATCACGGTCAAATGAGGATTGGGAGGTAAATGAGGCGTCCGTTGTTCTTGCCAGCGATGGAATTCTATCCATCGTTTGTAAAGCACTAAAGCCAGCTTTCGTCCTTCCATCAGATTCCAAAGGTCACGTCTGAGATCTTTTGACTCCAGAGACCCCTTTTATCTTCATGATCCATTTTCATCTTTGAGCCATTTGTGAAGCAGTAGCTCCCACGAGTCCTGTTAATCAGTGGTGCCAATGTGGCTTTTAGTATACGTGCTAACAACAGGTGCACAAATCCTCCGCATTGTACCAACATCTTTTTCTTTTGACGGATGGGTATTTTCTTTCGGACCATTTGGCGAAGAACGTGCCGATGCTTGGCTAAGCATTCTTTCTGATGTTGAGACAAAGGTATCGTTCCTTTCAAGACATTCAGACAACATTCGCACACGGTATCGATGACGTCTTTGGAGATGGTAGGAATGAGTTGTTTTCGCATGGGTAGAGGGGTTTTGGACTGGACGGACAACACATCCCAATGTTTGGCTAAACGAGGAGGCAGTCCTTTCATTTTCGTTCCCTTGTGGGTAGAAGAGGGATGGCTTCTGGGGAGGGGACATCTTTGTTTGTTCCGGGGCACACACAAAAAATACACTGACATCGATGACTTGGCACACACACTTTTATCGTATTTTTTGGAGTAGGTCAAAAGGTTTGCAACCAGTCTTTTGACGAACTCTTTGACTATCTTTTTGGCAAAAATCGAAAACTTTTTTTCTATCTCGCTGAACAATCCTCTCCTTTAGTTGCTCCTCTTTTTCATTGGACGATGGGGTCTTTTCAGGGGTAGATGTCGGTGCTTGGATAAGAGCATTTTCGCATGCAGGGTCAAACGACAAAACTGTCCTTTCCTTTTTCGGTTTCCTTTTTGGACAGGAGAACGACGATGGTGGTGGTAGTGTGCACTTCTTTTAAGGGACATCTTTTGGCATTCAGGAGCAAAAAATACACTGATGTCCATCGCTCGACACCCTTTCTCTTATATTATTTTTGCGGGGTTTATGTTTCGATTATTTTTGGAAAACCAAACTGTTTGATCCTCTTCAGACTGCAAGGCTTCTTTCAATATCCCAAAGTTCACCACATGACTGGTGCGATGATTATGAGTCAATCCTTTCACTTTACACTCGGTGTGCACTTCTCCTTGTTGGTCCCGGTATTCGTAGCAGTCATTTTTGTGACCTGCCACTAGCCAAACTTAGAATCTTGTCGTTGGGTTGCTCGTCCGTCCAGGTTCCTAAACGGTCTCCTTCGATGTCAGGGTGACGGTGACCCAGGCGATCGATGTAGATGCAACTGTCCGTGTCCAAATACACCACACGATCTCCTAACAGTTCTAAAGCTTATTGCAATTTTAAGCGACCATGGGCTGTCACGTAAGCCGCAATGATGACATTTCCAAATTCGTCGGCTTGTACAAAGTCCAGTGATTGACTAAGATCAAGTCCTCACGAAGGACGTGCACGTGTTTCGTGTATTTGGTTTTGTCGGGAATCATCTGGAAGCAGCAGGATGGAGCGGACAAATACTCTCTGTCTTGGGTAAACACGGTCGTTGTGCCATTTTTCCCCACAAGCAATTTAACATCACTTTGGCAAACTATTGCCTTCCTTCGTTTTTCTCCACGTATTCTAAAGTGATGCCTTCCTGCTCCAAGTATTTCCCTTTGAATTTATTTTGATCTTCGGGAGTGTGGCACCAGTAAGGATAGCCGCTGAATTCTTGTTTCAGTTTCAAAAAGGCATCCACGTAGTCTGGGAAAATGCCTTTCCGAGTCTCGTCACCCTTGTGGTGCTGTTCTGTCTTGGGAAAGTGGTAAATTTCCTACACTTCTAACAATTGGTATCCCAGGTCCAGAGCTTTAAACAATTCCACGCTGACCCACATTCCCGTCAAGGCGCGTTCTTCCTGGGTGTGCTGACAAGGTTGGTCTTGGTTGCACGTTTCGGCACAAGTACGGCACAAGGGAAACATCAGTTTTACTTGGCAATGGTGAGGTAAAACGGGATGGCACAAGTCCGTGTCAGGCAAGACTTTCCATGTAATCAATCCTTCGTATTGTTGAATGTTGTCCAGGTCGATGTGTTCCGTCAGCAATTGTGGGTGCACTGCGGAAAAGTGACAATATTTGCACACGTAGAGATACAGAGAACACACGTCCAAGTAATTGATTTATTTTACTTTCTCCTTGTTGGCGTGGTACAGCAAACAGGTGGCATTCGTCCGTCCTCCGTACAAACTATACCGCGGGTTCAGAGGGTCCACCAGCTTGTAACTTCCCACGATGTGTTTAAACTCGGGATCGGTTTTCAAACGGTGATAGTACTCATGTTCCCACATTTTCACCATCTGGCATTCTTGCTGTTCTAACTTCAAGCGCCGCTGACAAGTGGCCTCGTACACGTCTTCCATGGTGAGTTGTAAAAACTGATTTTTAGTATCACGTTAAGGGTAACATATGCGACATCCACGAAATAAGCATTCGTTAAACTCGTACGCGATCTTGGGGTTTTCTAAGTCCCAACCATCCACCGAATACGTTCCGATGGTTTTCTCGCCTCCTCCGTTTCGGGCGTGTTGGATCCATTTGTCTTCCTTGTCGCACAATTAATGTAGCTAGCGTAGGGCTTTGACCGAGTATTGACGTTTGACAAAGATCGCCCTTTGAGGAGGATGACAGCCAGGGTCTTCTCGGGCATGAATCGTTTGCGGTACACTAAGGAACACGCTTTGGGAATGGTGCAGGCTTCTCTCAGAGGATCGATCCCTCCGTGCTCCATGAACAATTCTCGAAATTTTCCAGAGCATCGCCGTAAAATGTCCACGTCGGAACGACAATACTTTAACATTTCTTCTTGAAAGTCGAAGGGGTCCGAGGTATGAGAGTGGTACCAAGCATAGAAAGCTTCTCGTTCTTTGGTGCGTATGTTGTCGGGGTCGTAGTAGTGAGCATCAGGCAAATGGGGTAAAACGGCCTGATGATTGGCTTCGGTATTGAAAACGTGTTGAAAATAGCCTTTGGCCATTTCTGTCATTCCAAATGTTTTAGGCATTCGGCTCAATGGCATGACCAAGTAACTCATCAAATCTTTAAACTGCACTTGTCCCACTTGCATGGAAATGATTTTGGCTCCGTTCAAAGTCACTTTAGGGTATTCGGAGCTTTGTTCCGTATAGTATTTCAGAAGAAATTGCCCATCGTATCCCGAGAAATTGTGAGCCATCACCGTGGCATAGCGATGACATTCTCCGTAATGTTCGATATCCTCTTGGCTCCATGTCTCGTCGATGGGATCTAAGATCCATTGGGCGAAATCGGCCAGCGTGTTAGGTTCCCGAAAAATTTCACGTCCTCCAGGAATCTTGCTACAGTGGGGGCAATGACAAAGATAGGCTCATGGATGCACTTCTTGCACGCTCGATGAGCCATGCAGAAGTTAGGAATGTGAATACCGGTCTCTTGCATGCATTAGAAATCGAAAAAAAAATGGAATTGCCTTTCTTCTTGTGGTGATCTCCTTCCTCCTGCTGTTGTGATTGGTATTTTTGAATGTAGCATTCGTGTTCCATGTCCACGATTTGGTGGCAAATGTGATATCATTTCTTTCCTGGACATACATGAGCCTTGGCATTATTGGTACGTATGCCTTGTCCACAAGTAGGGCACAATCTCAGGAGTTGGCAAGCACTTATCCGCTGTGAACCTTGCATCTTCAGATGTTGTTGGTAAAAGGTAGGGCTGACAAAAGTGCGCTGACAAGCAAAGCAATGCACTCGTTGTTGTCCTTCGTCAAGACTGGGTTTAGAGGCAAAACATCCCTCACATTTCGATCCACAATGCTTGTGTTGCTCTTGGTTGTTATACCCAAAGTCACATTTCTAACAGTAATGACTGTATCCCAGGAATCCGGTGATAGTGGTAAGGGCATTGAAATGTTCATCGTGATGATAGACGTGAATGTATTTTCCGTCTTTGAAATTTTTGCCTCGAAACAACAGAGGGCCGCGCACTTCTTGAGGGTGTACTTTCAAGGTGTAGTGTGGAGCCAAGGCGTCTTGCAATATTTGCATTTCAGGAATGCCACAGTGTGTGTCTTTAGATAGCCCCGCTTGCTGTAACAGGAGTTCTGCTTCACTTCGTTGTCTCGCTCGGTCCGATTGTCGAATGTTCTCCCAGGCTCTTTTCCATTCTGCCATGTCGCTCTTCTCGGCATATGTTCGTCCCACCAGGAGGCTCGGGCTAAACACATCTTGTCTTGAGGATTGTTAATTTGGACGCTGCTGCGCTTGATGCTGTGAAGGTCGTCCACGAATAAGACTTTTCTGCGTTGTCCGGTCCCTTTGGGAAGAGAAACGTGGGCCATGCACAGTATCGCTTTTCCATCGGTAATGTGAAACTTGTCCTTGGACTGCTGTACGTGTTGAATCTTGTCGATGACTTTGGAAGGTGTCAATTATGATGGCCTGCTAAACTCGATCCAAACAGGGGACTTCAGACTGTCGTGATAAATGGAAAGTGTCAAGCGATCGTCTTCTTTGGCTCGACATTGCCGTTTCAGTGTGGTTAACAAAGAATCCCACACATCGGTGATGAATCCCTCTGCTTTCTCCAGCGGTACGTCGGACTTGAAATCTTTAAACTTCACTGTGTACGTGTAGGCCGTCGTTCTAAAATGTCTAGAGGAGCGTTTATCCGTCTCTCGAATGTGGTAGTAATTTTCAGGGGTTACTGGTGGTGGACTTTGGTTTGGTGTAGACTCTCTGGGCCTGGATTCTGACTCACTCATGTCGTCTTCGAAATCGCTGGCATAAATTTGAGCCAAGACTTCAGCTACTGTGCGAAGCGATAGGTCACGTTTCTGTCTCTTACTTTCTTCTCCTTTCTTCGCGAAATGATGCGATCGTTTATTCTTGATTGCAAAAAGTCAGATGACTACATTTTAAACTCCATGGTCCCCTATATATCAATGTAAGATCAGTGTCTTCCCTACATAAAGTGTCAGTGTCTTCCATCAAAGTATTCATTTCACTCTCAATTCAACCAGAAAGATGAAAGAGCCAACACAGCTCGAACTTCTGATCAGAGCTTTGCGAGGTGTCATACGAAGATTTTCTTCAGAGAAGCCGAGGGACTACTCCCCCTCCTTTCGAGATAAAAGTCAAGATACTTGCTATATCTGTCAAAACAAATGGCATTGGTCTTCAAAATGTCCACAACGTCAATGCAAGAAAAGCGTCAAAAGAGACAAAAGTCAAGATACCTGTTATCCTTGTCAAGAGAAAGGACATTGGTCTTCAGACTGCCCTAAGAAACAACAGGAGCAGAAGGAAAGGAGGGGTTCAGAACAGGAAGAAGAGGTCCTCTCCGAAAAGGAAGAGCCCAGACACGTCCAGAAAGAGAAGAAAAGAAGACGAGAAGAAAGTGAGGAAGGAGAGGGATACCTGTGACCGTGAAGAAATTCAAAAAAGTAGAGAGTGAAAAGACAAAGAAGAAGAAAAATGAACTTTTTAAAGTGATGTGTTGTGAACTGGATTGTAAATTTGTACCAGAGAATATACCAGAAAGAAAAACGTAAGTGTACACTCGCGCACTCACACACGTAAATCATGGGGAAAAAGGGATTTGAGTTTTAACTGATTTTGGCAAACATTGAATAGTCTCTTTTCGAGAGAGATGGATGGCCCTTAAAAGGACCTTTGGGTGTTTGTTTTTGTTTTTTAAAAAACAAACTCAGAAACGGGAAGTAATGAGCATTAGTTGCCTTATCCCTTTGCCACGGCCAAGGCCTACTTCTGGATCTGCTCTTGTGGATGATTTGGTAGAGATCACTAGGGTTGGTATCTCAGGCGTAGTAGGTGTGTTTACGGGGTTGGACTGTTTGGCTCGGGAAGGTCATTTTCTCTTCGGTCGTATTAAAGAAGTCTGATACATTTGTTTCAGACTCCTTATCTCTGCCAAAATGTCTAAGAGTACCGTAGCCGTTTGCCTTTCACCGTCCTCCTTCTCTCCTTGACCTTGTTTCATCTCGGCTTCTTCTTCTTCTTGTCGTTTTCTTCTTGTCTCTTCTTCTCGTTGTTGCTGTTGAATGAGAAAGGCTTGTTCTGCTTCTTTCTGCTGTTGCAAAAGTTTCTCCAATTCTTCTTTCTGTCTCTGTTTAAAATCCTCGACGTACGGTAAGGAATGAGAACGTGGTGAAGGTGCTTGTACCGGAACAAATTCTTGTGAAGAAGAGAGAAAATCCACTAAATTCCAATTAAAATCGTTCTGGAAGTAAGATCGTGTTTGCTTTGGTAGCCGCTGCTATGCCATCACTACTTGTCTCTACGGCCGGTACACCCCAATTCATCATCTTTTTAGTTTTTGTCATGTTCTAACTCTGTCTCATTGATTCGCTGCGTACAGACGCTAGCGCACCTATATAGGGAATGTGACGTCACAGTTAGCTCTCTTCGGATTGGAAGACAGACTCCGCACTGTGATTGAATGTTGTAATGCGTGTTAGGATTGGTGAAAGAACTCAATCCGTTTCGATCCGCTCTTCCACTATAAACAACCACGGTTCACCTCATTCCCTTCACCTGTTCTCGTCACAAGATGTGTACTAATGTAGAATCGTCTACCCTCCTATCGTCGATGCTGTTCAACCTGGACTATCCCATATATGTCAAATCATCATGGGCAATCACCCAGATGACTGATACAGCCCTTTGGAAACGAAGGATCTATGTGGAGAGGCAAGGCTGTCTGAAGAGTCTTAATCTACGGCCCAGAGGTCAGACGAAGTTTGAGGAAGAGAAAAAGATCCGTGTGATGCCCACTATGTTAACTGAATGGTGTTAACAAAAAGAGCCAAACGCCCTTATCAGGGCCACACCATTGCCTCGAAAAGATATCTATTCTCTCTTGCCTAAAATAATGTTTAGTCGATTTTTGGTGTGACAGATTTATTTTCATAAATCTATGTTTGTGTCCTATGTCTATGTCTCTATATCTATGTCTCTATTTGTCCCTAGAGTAGTCCGTATTCAGGTCAGCCCCTTGCCACACTGTTCCGTCCGATTGAGGTCAGCCACTTGCAACAGTGTTGCCAGTGTCCAGTACCGTGACATCAATTCCCATTGACCCTAGAGTGGATCGTATTAAGGTCCCATTTAACCACATAGTGTAAACGACCAAATTTAACATTAGACCCTATGTGACCCTATATCGCCCCCATTCACTAGTGAGGTGTTACAATATTTTCCTAGGCATAACATGCCCACTACTGCAAAGAGCATAACCTAGATCTATGTTAGCATAATGTGCTAGTAGATAAGGGCGTGCTGTTTGTTATACTGACGGTTTAAAGCAAACTGGGTATACTTTCAACTGTCAAACACACTATGCTACGCTAGATATATTATGATAAAGATTTTTATCATAATCTTCTTCTCATTCCCTGCTATGAGAAGGAAACACTAGTATCTTTAAGAGATGCCTTGGCCCATGACGAGAGAGAAAGAGAGAAGAAAGTTCGGCTCTCTTAAAGATAAGGTGTCACGCATAACGGTGTAGATACTGCTACATCTTGGGGAAAGCTTGGCAGTGCAAGAGATACACGGGATCCTGTAAGAAGATAGACGGAGTCTCTAATTCTGGGACTAACGAACTTTATTGATATAGATATATAAAGTCACATTCCGGAGATACAACTTATAAAACCTTTATATTGAAAAATACATACAATACATATTGAATACTTTTCCTTCGATCTTACCAACTTCATACGCTTGTGTAATTTCTGCATTTTAGAATATAATACAAATAATTAGATAGCGCTTGAATTCAAAGAGCATAAAATTCAATAGTTGCGATTAATGCAACAATCATTTTAAAGAAATATATTTTACTCAGTTTAAATTGGAATACCAATTTGGAATAGATTACTAAGTATTATTCTTTATTACTTAAAGAATATTTTATTCCCAAATTAAATCTTAGACATGAAGTTGGTAGCGAATTCATCTTTTCACCATAATACAAATACAAATGAATATAAATTCTTAAAAAACATTTAAACATTCCATTACATTATAATATTAAAATAAAAAGAGAACTCACAAGAATGTTGTAAAACTAAGAAGGTTACAACAGAAATCTTTAACTTTAAAGGTACTTATTCTTTAAGAAATTTACGAACACAAACGATTCTTACTTGTAAGAGATAGACAAGTCTCTCTGATTCTGGGACTAACGAACTGAAGATACAAGCGGCTCGGCGCATTATTTATACTGGTTCAAGATACCCCTGGCCATATTTGGTAAAGATTTGGGTACCAAGTGTATCATGCCAGTACCATGCCGGCACCGCGTGTACCTGTCCCAAACCAGAAAGAGCTCCAGTCTATCCTGGTAGAAGCGAATGTGTTCCATCTGCCTCCAGTCCATCTTGATGGAAACGAATGTTCTATCTGCCTAATCAGCATTATATTGGTTGAACCCTAGCTTATCAAGTCAGACAGAACGTTAAGAATTTTTTTGCCACTGAGTGTTATTTGCTGAGTTAGCATACACATGTATAATACAGGAGAGAAGATTTGTACTTGTTTGTAAAGGGAGCAATCTTTATCAAAATAGAATATAGTTCTAGTAAATAAAGTTAATCTCCATATATTTTAGTGAAAATTATTTCCAATGTAATTTAATGAAAAATTAATCCAATGAAAAATTAGTTTTAATAAAATTTAGAGAAAATTTCAATGTTATTATTTTTACTCAAATATTCTATCCTAATAGATACGATATTTAAGGAAAGACTTCATTTTCAGTCTACACAAACGTAGCAATCATCCATTACTAACTCGACTAAAGCTGATACATATAATATGTTTAAAACGGAATTAAAATTAGAACAATTTTGGTTAAAAGACCTATGCAAATAGAAGACAAATATAATAAAATTTCGAACATGCAATTACTGTTTCCCTATTGTGAAGGAAAGACGGGAAAATTTCGAAAGATTGTGTACGCTTTGCATGCAAAATTGTGTAGGTGATAAATTTCATCATCGCCTTGGATGCAGCTATTTCAGAGAACAAAGAAAACAATTACCAGCCACATCTATACGAAACCTAATGTACCAAAGTTTAAAGACTTATTGTGTTCTGAGAAACTTGATCATGATGATGATGATGATGATGATGATGATGTGTGTGTGTGTGTGTGTGTGTGTGTGTGTGTGTGTGTGTGTGAGAGAGAGAGAGAGAGAGAGAGAGAGAGAGAGAGAGAGAGAGAGATTTATACCTGTATGTAAAAAGTGACCTAGAGAAGGGCATTTAACTACTGTCTAATATAATAAAACAAATCTCTGATTGCAGTGTGCTACCTAGATGTGTATTGATCACCATGTCAGTAATTTCGTGAAATTTTGCCAATGCTTTAATAAGCTGTATTTGTCCACAATATCTCATTTCGAAACGGTAATATTTAATCTACAAATCCATTGCGACACCTTGCAATATTTTAATTGATTTTTCAACAACAATGCAACACATGATTTCAAATTTTTTAATAAAACTTTTATGGCGTGTACTCCAGATCCGATACGTAATAATGAGGCAAGCTTACAGACCAAACATTTAATGTCATGAGGTCACAATGGGACTTGACCAGGTGTTAAGAAGACCGATCACTGATAAGCACCTTCCACTCCTTGTTAACAAATTTTTCAGGAGAACTATAGACGTTTTATTGTCAACGGAATGACATGATGTTTAGTACAAAGTATGTACTCAATGCACGTACAAACGCACACACAAACACACAGACAACATACAGAGAGACACACAGAATCTATGTTTAAATTTCTATAAATATAAAACTTTTTACATAAATTAATATCATCACATTTTCTTCCCGTTATTTATCTTCATGTGCACGTACACACACACACACACACACACACACACACACACACACACACACGCACGTAATATGTTACAAGAAGTGGGAGGGGGAGGGGAGGGACAGAAATATCCCCTCTTGTTTTATAACGCCTGAATAAATAAAAAATTAAATGTACACAATCTAATAATCTAAACAGAACGCTATACTTTAGGATATGAAAGAAGACGTTCAATGCCGGCCTAAAATAATTTAGGTTCAATGCTTATTTCGATAACAAACCAGATAACGTTATATTTTGGGTCAATTGTGTTATTAAAAATGCCAGATAATAAACAGGAAAGAACAAAAAACGAAAGGTTTATTTTTCATAGCTGATTGTTGCTACTAACAAAAGGCATACATTATTTGACCCTTATATCTTCCTGTAATAGTGTTCCTCCATTTACGTGATTTAGTGAGTCTTTGCGTCTACACACTCCATTACATACTTATTGGACTTAACGAAAGTCGTAGGACGTTTGAGGCAAAATTCGGTCATTGAATTAAAGCAAAACTTGACCTTCTTTTGTTCGTAGCCACCGCCAACTTGACGACAAAAGCGATGAGAATTGTCATTCTTTCCAGGCGAGACAAGAAAAAGTAAGTCAGAAAAAGTAAGTATCCTCTGTCATTAAATTAATTACATTTTGTTAATTGGACAACATATGATTGCAATGAATGTTATTTAATCATTGCTGCATGTCATAACTGAAATATTGACATGTCTATCATCACTGCATGTTATAACCGAAATATTGATATGCCTGTCATCACTGCATGTTATAACCGAAATATTGAAATGTCTATCATCACTGCATGTTATAATTGAAATATTGACATGTTCAATATGAAATGTTTCCTGATCAAGATCGGAAATCCCTTTCCAATGAATAGATTTCACCGAGCAATGATCATCGTCAGTGCAGTTACAAGGTACTATCGTAATCAATTCCAGTTTATGTGATCCATATTTGCTCAGTTTTGTTATGTCACAGTACAATAATTCTTTTGAGCTGATGAAGGATGTTCTCTTATACTTCTCAAATTTTTTGAGGAAATTTATTCAACAGTTTAGAAAACATTTTCATATTTAGAAAAAAAAAATGTTATGTCAGTTATGAAAAGTTTCTTTGAAAGTACGATACGTATATATCTCACCAAAGACTGAAAAAATCTTAGTTTTGGCAAGACATCATATAGTTTCTTTACTCGATTATTAATCGATAACATATAGGTTTGAGAATATTGATTATCAGTCATGAAATCGGGACAGATTACCCGTTTATAATATTTATCTATATATTCCATTACCATATGGCTGAAGTTAATTTTGCTTTAAAAAGAAAAGAAACCACCCCCACCCCCAACAACAACTGTTGATATGTATTATTATTATTATATAAATGCCGTTAAAAGTGGCACCATAAGAATTATATCGTAGGGTTTGATGATGCAGTGGATATTTTGCTGGATTTAAGATTCACTGCACGTCAGTCCTAAAAAATATGTATTAATATTTTATTTGGATCAGTCTTGCTTTATACTGATTTAGTATGGTTGACATGTCATAACTTTTGAGAAACAATTATTCTGTTTATGATCTGAAATCAGATTGCACAATACGTTTTGGGCTTAAGATCCAATGATTTTATATTATCCAATAGTTAACTAATTATTGGAATACAAAAGCAGAGAGAGAGAGAGAGAGAGAGAGAGAGAGAGAGAGAGAGAGAGAGAGAGAGAGAGACTCTCTCTCTCTCGTTAGATAGTGTGCGTGATTGATACCGAAAGGGAGATAAATACTGTTACAAAGGGATGAGTGAGACAGTAGTCCCGCTTTCTTCAGAAAGTTCACTTAGGTCTACCGTTGTGATAAACCACAACAGAACACACGTGTTTGTAAGTCTCCAGAAAGTCACATGTTCGTGTGCTTTTATCAGTGAGTGAATGGGCCCTTTCAAATCTTCTACTTACTACCACTTGCGCATGCTTCCAATAGTAGCCGCCCATAAATTATTCAAATGAACGAGGTTTTGGGTTTCCTTGGACAAGTTGTGAACGGTCAGCCAGTACCAACAGAGGCTGTTTAACTCTGAATATGTTAGGAGTCAGATGACTTAATTAGGTTAGATGTTTTAATTACGCTACTTTATCTTACAGTGTGAGTCAGTAGACTTAGGTCAAGATCCTTCCAAAATTAGATCCAAAGTTGGCGTAGAAAGCTTAAATGAAGATGACATTAACGCAGTAGCGTCTTTACGGGCGCCAGAGGTCTTGGGACGCCAAAACAGCAGACAATAATTAATTTACAGGAAAATCGTGGGCGGGATATCATAGTCGCCCCAGGCGACATTTACCCTTAGTAAACCACTGCATTAACGTGTTTAATGGCAAGTTATAAAAAAAAGGATTTGATCCTTCTTCATTCGCCTAAATTCTAAACAGTTTTGAATTTTAAAAGGAAAAAGATTGAATAAGACACTATATAAACCACCCATATAATCACACTTTACATATATTTAAAAGAGTCATTCAGCTACATGCTAGCGGGTTCTTTCTTTTTTTGTGACCAGCGCGCATAAAATCGGTTCTACAAAAATAGTCTAACATCTTCCAACCGTGGATTTAATATATATATATATATATATATAGTATATATATATATATATATATATATATATGCTATATGTTGGTTATATATATATATAAGTATATATATATTATATATATATATAACCGCATTCATACTTGAATAACATGGAGCAAACCTCGTTCCCATTAACTGTACCTTTGTTCTGAAGGTAAAAAAAATTTAAAAAAAAATAAAATCACTCCTTACACGACATATTTTCAGTAAATTTAAAAACCGGTCGATTTGGATGCTGGTCATCAAGCATCACCTTTCCTCAAGCAGCCACGGGGACGTGGGTGACCGTGTGGATTGAATTGTCGGGCTTTACAGGTCATTCATATCTCTCCTGTCCGTGTTGGTTCGAGTCTTGACTCAGCCAGTGTGGATATGTTGTTGTTGTTGCTGTCTTGGCAATTAAAGCCATTTCTCAGCGCAAGATGGGCTTTACATGGAGGCCAATCTAAATGGTCGAGGAAGAACCCGGGAAAACCCCAGTAAGAACTACAGACGCAGCTTTCCCAATTACCCACATTGGCCAAGCCGGACACTCGAACTCACGCGGCTAGAAGTGAGATGGCAGTGATCGGTAAAGGCGAGCGCTTTAGTTCAATCTCATTTTTCTTTCTTGCCAGTAGATATTGTGCATGGAGACATGAATAGACTGATAAAAGAAAGTTATTGGATTCATAAGTTTGATACTTTGTATCCTAATGACCTTAATACCAAGGCACTATATAAAATTGTATAAAATGTTAATTAAATAATTAATTAGATAATTTATATCTTGTATATCCTTTATAAAAAATATAATTGTATGTACGACTGTTTGTGTTGTTGTTGTTGTGGGTTTAACGCTATACATGGCGGCCATTATAACTGGAGGAGGAAGAACCCCGGTAAGAACATACCCATCTCTGGGAAGCTAATGGCAAGCTTTCTCACAAACCAACACTGGCCAAGCCTGACGCTCGAACCCACGCGGAAGAGAGGTGAGATTGCAGTGATCTTTAAAAGCGAGCGCTTCAGACCCCTCGAAAATCAGGGTCCACTATATAAATACTAAGATTTGGTTAAGGTGCTAAACTTGGTTGGTTTGTTTTTTTTTTGGGGGGGGGGGAGGGGGATTCTTAAATCTCAAGACAGTTTATCCTCAATACAGTTTTAGCATTTAACTGATTTTTAGATCAACAACAACAACAACAACAACAACAACAACAAAATAAATAAATAAATAAATAAATAAATAAATAAATAAATGTGTATAGCGATTAAGTCTGTCAGAGGCAGAACATGTGTACCTTAGGCACAACTCAAAGTATTAGTTTGTTCAGCACATTCACCTATACTTCGTATACGAAATTGGCTTTTTGTGCCAATACATTGTCTATTTAATGTTTTTCCAAATTGATGTGAAACTGTATATTTATTTCTCTAATTCGCCCGTCTCCTCTACTGAAATACCATTTTATTCTTGCCGATTTACAAACCTATTACATATATATATATATATATATATATATATATATATATATATATATATATATATATATATATATATATATATATATATATATATATATATATATATATATATATATATATATTATAAAAAAAATTATATCTCCTCCATAACGTTTCCTTTGTTGCATCTGTACCATTTTATCTCTGCGATTTATTTCAGTATTTTAGTTTCAATTACTGCTCTATGTCAAACAGAAGTTATCTTTAAAATCAATATACTTGCATGCCATTAAATGTATTTGATTTTACTTTCATCCTGTGTTACAGGTTTTGGATTACTTTGTGGTAAATCTTTGAAATAGTTTTAAATATGCTAATATTGGCCACTGTAAAATGTTTAATCGGGAAAATCGCATAACTAATTATGTAGTTGACATCATACATTCTTGGAAGAAAAAAATATTAAACGTCCTAAGGTTGATGCAACATCGATATCATTCGGTTTACGCTTCCTTACAAAGCTAATAATCTCACAGGCAAGCTTGCCGACTTTTACATTGCAACTTCTTTTTTTTATTATGCATTTCGAATCAATTCCCAACATTTTGGATCTTCCTCTTTTTCATTCCTTTCATTTCCCACCCTTCTAAGACTGTAAATTGCAGTGACTTGAACATTTTGTTTCCTCGAGTACCATTAAGTTATTTAGTGGCGTTCCCCCATCCAAATACGCAGGTTTTGTGATGCAGGCAAATTGGCATGCCGTGCGTCTTTCAAACTCCTTCATTCTCAGATGACCTTCCTTTTCTATATCACATTCTAGAAACACGGTATATTTCAAAAACAATTGTTCTTACTTCTGTGTCAAATTGTGCTTCATCTATCATTTAGATTATTTGTATGTTTTCAGCTGGTTCATTTTTTTTAAAGACAAACATCATACCTTATCAGTTTTTCGAATAAATTTTTTTTACCATTCTTTCTTGTGGTCTTGAATATCTTTTTACTTTGTACGCATCTTGTTCAACAGACACAACTCTTATTTGTAAAACGTGCCCTCATTGACCTCTCTCTTCCAGTCCTCCATTTGTAAACGCTATCATAATCTAAAAGTACGTGCTTGATTTAAAAATCCTCACTAAAGTTAGGAAGGTAGCTCTTTACTTTTAACATCTAGCTTGAAATTCTGACCGTTTCACCACTTTTGAATATAGTTATTACAAATCTTAAAATCTTTTCTTGCTTGCTTCAACAGCTGTTGTGTCTATTTGTTTGTGGTTAGTATTACTGTATTCCTCAATTAGTTGGGTAAAATGCCAACCCGGTTTTATTTTAGGTGAAATACACATTCTAGTCTGTAGGGTTCTGTTAAACCTTTCGAATAAGACGCCATTAGATCTCAGAAAATTGTAAAGTATTTTATATTTTCCTTTTCCTACAAAATTTTAACTTTCCTGTTGTAAAACACTTTCCCTCATCAAACTGCAACTTCTCAGTATTTACTCTCTAAAGATTTTTTTAAATTAAAAAAAAATCATTGTGTACGTTATCTTTTTTTTACTGTGCTTACTTTCTCAGACCATATGCATTTGGAAAGACATATGACTGTCAAAATTATAAATTGCTATCCTTTTCATTGGACTGCATGTCTACCATGTCTGCCTATCACTAGTCATCCAAGTGACTAGCATAACTCGTTTCTAAAAAAGGTCCTTCTCTTTCTTTCATGTGTAATGTGCAGGTCGATTGTTCAGTCAACCATTCTTTTAATTCAACATGTTCTTTTTGTGCTGTTCAATTTGTTCCCATGGTTGATATTTCTGTAAATGCATGAAATACTGTTAGCCATTCAAACCCTTCAAAGTAACTGTAAACATGAAGTACAATATAAACTATAAAATGGAAAGCAGTTTAAAAAAAAAAAAACTACAAATACATATAAATAAAAGATCTAGTCCATATTAACCCCTTCAAACTTAAGGTCAAAATTTGTTATATAAACCATAAGGTGATCTTGTTTTCAATAATTTGCAAAGTTTCTATTATATTTCTATAATGTTTTCAAACATACAGATGATTTCAAATATCAAATTTTGCTGTTCCAATGGTCGGTTCTAAAACAGCTACTCCACACGAGTCACCATTTGCTTTTTTTAATCTTTTGTTCATAAACTCGGTTTTTGTTAAATCATAGAATGATCATGTAAAATTTATACAATCGTCAAGCTGTACTGTGAATTTATTTGAATATAAATTTGTGCATTCATTAACATAAAAAAAACATTATTCTTTATCTTGCTATTAGGGTTTCTGATTATTACCTTGACGCTATTATTAATAAACGTAACATGGAAATTAACATCTTTTCTTAAATAGTGAATATCTTTTTAACCTTCAAGAAAACAAAACGCACCCAAAAATCAACATTTTTATTATGTTGTATTTGTTTTTGTTTTAGCAAAACCAACTTTGTGCACACTTTTATCCCATCGAATGTGTAAAGAAATACACATCATATGATACCGACACCTGTATGGTTGTTGAACTCATTAAGTATCTCTACCGTCTTTCTGAAAACTGTTGAATTCAATACAATTTAGCTGTACCATAATTAACATTGTCAACAAAATTAAATCTAGTGACGTGCATGTCAATGTCAATGAAATCACCAATGTCCATAATAATTTTGTTTTTAAAAAAATGCGAGTACTCCAGAAACGTTCTTGTACAGAGTAAAGAGATTTTAAGTTACAAAAATGATTGGCTTGAACTGGAATAAATCAGTTTAAACTGATTGAATGGTCCAGGATTTAAGTTGGATGGCAAAGCCTGTAACAATAATAACTCTTCCAATTCATGAATATGGAAAGCTGAAAAAAATGATTTACACTCAAAACCACTCCTTTCCATTTTACTTACCAAACAGTAAGCACAAACCTGTCCTCATATTCGCAACACTCAAGTATACTCATGCTTACATTTTCCCCCATATTCGTAACACTCAAGAACACTCGTGCTCGGATTTTCCTCATATAACACTTGGGTACACATTGCACTCAGATTGTCCCCATATTCATAACACTCAGGTACGCTCGCACTCGATTTTGTATCATTCCGAATTATTATACTCAACAAGTTTCATGGAATTAAAATCTTTACTATGCAATATTATTATTCTAAGTAATTTGCAACATGCAACTCTTCAGCATGTAAATCAGTCTGTGATGCAGCAGTAGCTTGGTAGGTACATCATCAAACTTTTCACAGCTTTAATATCCCCCACCCCCTTTTCCAGGCCAGCCCAAGACGGCTGCCCCAGCGTGTCCGTGGGAAAGGCATTTACCTACCACTTCCTTGGCAAGATAAAGCCAATAATGTGTTAAATGCATCATTAAAATCCATAAAAACTATATCATTCTTAATGACCAAAAATAAAATCTGAGTACGAACTTAGGTTCTGATGTTTTGTGAACATGTGGCCTGGAGATATAAATCTCATAAGCCCGAGATTTGCGCTTAACCACTCACAAGTGAGTTTACTTTTCATAATATTGTTATTTATATATAATTTGTATTATCTGTTGGCTTTTCTTAATGATCATATGTTATGTACATCAGCAGCAGAGAGGGTGAACCCTACAACTTTTTGCTCGAGTCCGTGAGCAAAAATAAAGGTTCCTACAGAGGCTGAAAAAACAAGTTCAATAACGTTAAACTGAAGCCTCTAACCGAGCATATTTCCATACGGTTGAGAACAGAAAATAAATCGTCTGGGTTAGCTCATTTTTGTTATTCCATCGTTGACGTATTTTTTTCAAATTTTTATACGACTCGTTTACTCGCCGGGTCACTCAATTTTTGTCGTTCACCCTCTCTGCTGCTATAAATTAAACAGCCATTATAAATATTATCAATAATGAATATTGGAGAACCACACTCAGCTAGATTAGCTCGAGAGCGATTAGAGGCAATTAAAAAATATTTACCTGTTCGTGATTCTGTTAAGCAACAACTACAGTCACGTTAGGAATCTCAAGTTGAATTTGAAGAGGATACAAAACAATTATTTAAACCTATTACAGAAACCACTAAAGGTCTGCTTCCTGCTTTAGAAAAAACTGCTGAAGCAACTACAAAAATAGCAGAAAGAACAAAACAGACAAAAAGGATTTTACGGGGACTTCCAGCTGATATAGCTGCTGCTGCTCAACCTGAAGGCGCTGTAGCACCAGCCCCTAAACAAAAGAGTCCTGCAATAAGTAATGCTGAACTGTTAAATAAATTTGATGAAAATACTGTTAAAGTAATTAAGAATAACATTAAAGACCTACAACAATTAGCTCTGTTTGCTGTGGATGGTTTTGGTCAAAGAAAAAAATTAATGAAACCTGAACACGCTGATGATATTAAAACTCGTGAACAATGGCAAAAAGCATTATATCGCATATATATGAATGTTGAAAAAGCTAAAGCTGATGATTCATTATATCAAAATTATGTTGATTAAATTAATGATTTAATCCAATCAAGAAGACAAGAAAAAAAAAACAAGGTGAAGAACAGAAAAAACAAGAAAGACAAGAAAGAAAAAAAGCAAAGCAGGAAGAAGCAGCAAGACCAAAACGAAAATATACAAAAGGAGTACAACCAGCTCCTCAAACAACATTGGATTTACCACCACCATTATCACCATCACCACCACATAGAGAAATGACTCCTACACCGCCAGAAAAACCGGTTACGCCTATTACTGAATTACTAAAAGAATGTAAAGAATTACTTGAAAAACAATCATTGATTAAAACATCAATAGAACTAGAAAGAGGAGAGGAATTATATAAAAGAAGATCCTACCCAACTCCAGTTATACCTTCAGAAGAAGAAAGAGAAATAATGAGGAAAACGAAGGAAATGGGAGAAAAATTAAGAGAGTATGAAAAATCAAAAAAAGAATTAGAAGAACAAGAAATAAAAAGAATAAAAAATGAAATGAAAATAATTGAAATAGAATATAAAAGAGTAAAAAGAGAAGCATTGAAAGCAGAAATAGAAGAAAGGGAAAAAAAGAGTAAGAAAATTTTCGTCAGACACCTCTTCTGGCAGCGCAACTGGAAGTGGCCTTACTAATCAAGGAAGCGGTTTTATTAATTGTCCAAACAACGTTCTCTCCGATGTTGAACGACTAGAAATCCTCATTGGAGGAAAACGAGCTGGTAATAATTCCCCAGAAATAATTAATGAAGCAGCTGATATTTGTAAACGATTATTTACAGGTGGTATCATGGATATTAATGTGTATCGGTCTCTCATTAATGAAATCGCCGATGACTACCACAGTGATTAAATATAATTAGATACAGTTACTATAATAAAATGATCGTATATAATACTCAACGTGGACCGACTATGGTCAGAGTAATAAATTCACGATTACCAATATACAAAACGACCTACGGAGATGGACTAGGTGATGTTGTTCAAGGTCTATTTAGAAGGATAGCCCCAAAAGCAATACCGATTGCAAAGCAACTGGGAATGAAAGCTATTGATGTTGTTCGTGAAAAAGGTATTGGTGCTGTTGGTGATGATGCTAGTAAAGCATTTTCAGCAATCAAGGATAGACTAGCACGATTAATGCGACGAAAACCTCAGCCAGTAAAATTACCTAGCATTGAAGCAATGCCTGCAAATATTAGTAAAATAATAAATCAAGCTGCGAATCAAAAACTAGCAGAGTTGGCTAGTGTACCAATGTCAGAAAAAGAAAAAAATATAACCGCTAGTCTGATAGCAGGAAGTGGTTTTCGTGTTAAACGATAGCAAATATAATAAAGATGTTCAAACGTGTATCTGATCCCGCATTTGACATGGACGCACCAGTACTCAAGGATGAGTCTGTGCGTGATTATCAATATTATTCTTATGATGCACGAATTCCAGATCAGTGTGGACGAATTGAACTACAAGTTCAAGATACAAGTAGGTATTTCTTACCCGCTGAAGCATTTATTGAAGTAGAAGGTAGATTCTTACGAGCAGATAATAACGCATACGGAATTGGTAATTGAGTTGGTTTTGTTAACAATGGTGTCATGGCTTTATTTAACAGTGCCATATATATCATTGACGGAAAGAATATTGAATCATGCCTGGAAAACGTTGACGTTGCCACGACGATACTTGGTCTTGCAAGATACAGCGATGATTACTCAAGGTCAGCTGGTCCATCAATGATGTTTGCAAAGGATACAACTGATCATCCAGAAAACAGAAACGTAACACTAAATGCAGCTGGAACTGAAGTTGCATCAATGAATGAAAACTTCAACTTGGGATTTGCATCACGTCGAACAATGTTAAACGATGATGAAGAATTTTCATGTGTGATTCCACTGTCACATATTTTTGGATTCTGCAGATATGTTAGAAAGGTTATATTTGGCGCTAAACACGCAGTGGTACTTGTTAGAAAAGCCACCGACAATGATGCAATATGGCGTGATGCTGCAGTTGCTACAGGTAAGGTAATACTGACAAAACTTTCGTTGTGGATGCCAACAATGACTCTATCGATTACCGAAGAACAACGGTTACTTTCTTTTATGGACAGTGGTGGTAAATCAATGTTGTCATGGTTGACTATGACCACAGATAGTATTCAAGGTGCTGTTGCTGGTTTATTTACATGGCAGATAGCATCACAGCAGGGGGTGTCAGCACCACGACATATATTTATTGCGTTTCAGGAAAATGCCAGAGTAGACTCACAAGAACGAAATCCAATGGTGTTTGATACGCTTGGGGTTAATGAAGTTTCTTTAAGGATAAATGGACAACAAGAACCTTCCGAAGAAGTGTTGCTAAATTTTGAGAATAATCATGTTGCACGTGCATATCATCGATTGATGACATTTATAGGACGTGATCAGAATGTTGATTCTGGGTTACAGATATCTCAGCGTGATTTTACGACACTGTATCCAATATATTACTTTTCATTAGAACACTTAGATTTGTTCAGACAATCTGTCGTTGATATACACTTTCGAGCTCCTGTAGCTCGACTGCCCGCTGGTGGTTATAGGGCAATCGCTGTTATACTCGGCGATAAATCAATGTTACTTGAAGGTGTTGGTGGACGAATGAGAGTTATTGATGCTCCAGTAGAAAACATGTAATTAGATCGCTCATAATAATATAATGTCATATAATCAAGTTAATGTCAGTCTGACTCCTGGTCAGATTAAAAAGCTACAATCAGCATCAAAAAATAACTGTGGATTAAAAATATCGCTAAAAGGAGAACAGATGAGTGGTGCAAATAAATTATCTCTTACAGAACGCCAGTTCAGAAACTTCAATGAAGCCAAAAAATCAAATAAAGGTGTAAAACTTAATCTTTCTGAGGGCTCCATTAAAGATATTGTTAAATCTGGCGGAAGTTTTCCACTTCTTGCAGCTATACCAGGATTAATAGCCGCTGCAGTCCCAGCTGTTGCAAAAGCAGTTGCATTAGGCGCTGTTGGAACCGCTGCTGGAATGGCATTAAAGAAAGCAACGGGTCAGGGAATAAAATCTTACCAAAAAAAAGGGAAGGGGCCTAAGATTGCCAGGGACCCCATATTCATGGTACGGAAAGGGTCTAAGACTTCCCGGGACAGTTGATTGATTCTGCCCATGTCTAATTTTGATTTACTTGATGCTGCTAAAAAATTAAAAATAAAAAGCTTCAGAGGTGTTTTTATGCGTGATCAATTACCAAAAAAAACCAAACAATATTGAAACTGGCATTATTAATCTCGATAAAAACTCTGGCCCAGGCACACATTGGGTTGGATATGCAATTGATCCACGTGGAATTATTTATTTTAATTCATATGGACTAGCGCCACCAAAAGAATTTTTAGAATGTGTTAGCCGCAATAAAATCGCTGTGCAAAGTACTCCAATCTGGTATTCAACATTACCAACACAAACATTAACTGATCCGCCAATATGTAGTCGTGAAGTGCTCGCTGTACTTGATGCTGTATCAAAATCAACAAAACCACCTCATAAAGTCGTGCATGAATATACTACGTTATTACATTTAAACAGACATTAGTAAATATAATGGTAGATATTTACGGAAGATCTTCTCGTGGTAAAGCTCAGCAGCAAGGTGATTTATCTAAATATGCAACTCTTGACCAGCTCAGAAATGAGATTGATGATTTATTAAATATTACAAGTGTAGATCAAAATGAAGTCGTTGTTTTCAGGACAAACAAGGACGATTAAAGACAAGTAATATACAACTGCCAGATGTACTCATACGAGTTCCTACTGCGGTTGTTAATAATATCGTTACTTTTACTGATCAAGGTAAAATGCAAGATTCCGGTAAGTCAGTCAACGATTATATTAAGAAAGCTGGTGATTCGTTCACGGGTCACATTATCATGAATCAAAATAAAATTACAGGCCTTGGAAATCCAGCTGCAGATAATGACGCCGCAACAAAAAAATATGTCGATGATCAAGAATCTAAGTACGTATTAGTCAACGGCGGTATAATGCGTGCATTTCTCAACATGAATAATAATGGTATTAATAATCTCAGAACACCAGAATTAGATTTTGATGCTGCAACGAAGAAATACGTCGATGATAAGGAAATTCCTATGACAACTTCGCTAAAAACAATCAATGACGAAATGACTACACTCAATGCTACTTTTTCTAGACATGTAGAAACGTTTTTAAATTTTCGTAGAAACATAAACAAAACCATTTAAGAATTTTTTGGGGAACAACCAACCGTTGATATCAAACTCTCTGACGTTAACACGAAACTCAACGATATTGTCAGTGGAATACCTAATATTGTTCAAAAAACTAATCTGATTAAATTTCCACACGGACAATTAACAATATCGTGTACACAGTAGCATAGGGGTCATCAACATGGACACCACAAAATAACACTCTCGAACATACCGCAGAAGTAACTAGGTTATACAGGCTGTCCATGTACGGTTTGGAAATTACTGCGGTCACTTCATCATCACCGAATGTATATCATAATCCTCTACTGGTGATGTTAACCAAGGACATCAAAGAATCATTTACGTTGACGTCAACGGAAATGCCCCCGAGACGTTACTGGTGATGTCTGGAATTCGTAGCTGAAACTCCTTAATTAATTACTTAACGTCATAGTATAATGAATCAAACCATAGTGACGGAGTCACTTATCGACGTTCAACGTCACAGATACAGTCAAATATGTAAGTGTCAGATTGAACTAAAAAATATTATCAACAGTTATACAGTAAAGGTAAAAAAATATCGCAGACGTATGGTTGTCATTGATATAATTGTTTACTCAGTTTCCGCTATTGTTGCTGGGGCCGGATTATTATTATCAACAATAACAATGACGGCGCTTGCAGTTGTAACAATTATCGTTTCAACTTCAACGACTACATACAGCAACAACGGCGTATTCTAAATTATCGTCATATATTTCCTTGTACCTCAGTGATGGTAAAATATCTGATGAGGAGTTCGCAACGATAATGAAAACCTATGATGAAGCATTCAGAATCGCTAGCGATTTTGGTGACAAAGTCACTCACAACAGCCAAAGCGACAAAATGGAGAATTAAATAATAACAATAATAATAATAATAATGACTGAGTCCTCGACAACGTCGAGAGAATTACTTCAACAGATCGTCACTAATACAGCACCGTGAAAAACTACTATGATATCATTAAGTTCGACCAATCCTGAGTTTAGCGTTAACTTTCCAACCGCAATTCCTGCAAAAGAAATAGCATTAGCGCAATTACGGGTTTATTATAGCTGGCCAAATATTAGATCAAAACCATTCGGTGGACTGCAAACAAATAATTCATTAGTATTTGCAAATAAGAATAAGCCTGATGGAACTCCAGACTGGCAAGTAGTTAGTATTCCAACGGGCAGTTATCAAATAGAACAGATCAACGATGAGTTTCAACGCAGAATTAAATCTATTACAGGAAAAGAATCAAAAATAGCAATTACTGCTTATGAACCAACATTATCAGCAGCGATTGAAATAAATTCCCCTGATTATTCTGTAGATATTTATCAAAGTTCGATTAGATCCGTGTTAGGCTGGCCTGAAGTTAAACCAATTTACCAAGGACCACCTGAACCACAACGACCTGATTTCGTTACAGATAAAAGAATATTTATAAAACTTACAGAATATCGAAAAAATGATTATCCATGGGTAAGAGAAGAAAGAGTTATTAATAAAATTGAAACCTATTTTACAAAAACCATTGGTGGTAAAAAAAATAGAATAGTAATACTTGATGTTGAATTAATTAATTCATACGCTAATCCGATTAAATCTGAGTATGAACGTGTATTTAATAATCTACGAAATTTATTTTCAAGCATTAACATTTCCTCCAACGATGATTTAAAAAATCAGATAATTGAAACAATACAACATTTGAATCAAGTTGCTTCAGACTTAGAATTTATGAATAATGTTATTGTTAACAGAGAAAAACATTTAATAAATCGAGCAACAGATAAATACGTATTAGGTCCTATAGTTAATGAAGACGACCCAATTCAGCGTGTTACACTGAATAAATTATTTAAAACAGTATTTCTTAAACATTATGGAATTACAGAAGAACAGCTACCAACATTTGTAATTCCGGGATTTAACTCTGAAGAGCTAACGAAATCAGTTAATGATCTTATTGATGAACATTTTAAAAGAATATGCGATTCATGGAGAAAATTAATACCTACACCAACCATTCTTAAATATAACAATGATCCACACGGTGGAGGCCGTCATATCTCACCTGGTATTATTAACATAACATCAACGATCGCAGTCAATCTAGTATGTGACGTAATTGATGGTAGCTATCAAGTAGATCTTGAAAAATCCACTCAAGCTCAACAAGGATATATATTATATTCATTCAGTCCTCAAGCTCCACCTGGGTGGTTAATTGTATCTGAGCCAATTAATCCAGTTTATCTACGTGTACATAATCCGCTATTATCAAGGATAAATTTCAAGCTTACTGACCAGACAGGACATATTCTTGATTTAAGACAAGAATCACTCAATAATAATCTATATGTACGCTCATAGAACGTTATCGTAGAGCGTCTGAGTAAATTATAAAAATAATCTGATTCTGAAATAATCTATTTATTTTTTTTTACTGATTTTTCATAATCTGATGGGTATGTGTCTATGCAAAAGCTCCCTAAAATAATCAGTAGCATGCTTGAGCTCTCTACCTCATTGAAGAACCCCATAAAGAAACATTCAGAAAGAATGCTAGCCAATAGAAACAGGACATGGGGTGCCAATAACGGTCATAACAAAGACATCATCATGCAAAGGACCCCATGAAAGGCACAAAGGCTATCAAGTGGCCCAGTGACGGGTAACCGCTTGGGATGCTACTGATTATTTTTGATATTTTTAATAATAATAATAATTATATAACATAATAATAATAATAATAATAATAATAATAATGATGATAATAATAATAATAATGATAATAATAATAATAATAATAATAATAATAATAATAATAATAATAATAATAATAATATAACATAATAATAATAATAATAATAATAATAATAATAATAATAATAATAATAATATACAAAGACCAAGTCAGTCAGTCAACCTAACATATATACATAACCAAGTCAACTTTAAAAACTTGAAAGGTCAAAGTTCAAGGTCAAGGTCAGTCAAGGGTCAAAGGTCAAGGTCAAGGTCAAAAGTCAAAGTTAAAAACTTGAATGTCAATTATTTTTATTTTAAATAAATAAATATATATATATAATGAACTACGAAAACCTTAATGATATTATTTCTGCTATTGAAAAATTAAAACATGACGGAATAAAGATATCTGATAATCTTGATCCTCAGAAAATTAAGTGCGATTTGGAATTATTACAACAACGAAAATTCGAGAATAAATACACATTAGATTCGTGAAATTAATTTATCAATCTATGTTAGAATCCTTGGCAATGGTAAACGACACACAAGTGAAGTTATTTGCACCCCTTGCACGTTCAATCGAAAAGATTAGATCCGAATTATCTCACGAGTACGAAAGAAAAAAGATTGTGGACAATCGTGTAATGCAATTGAGAAAGATTATGTTATTTGATTCTGTCAAAGGTGACACTGAGAGCAGCGACAGCTAAGGTGGACCCTGACAGAGTCAGGGACTGTGGTGATAGCTAAACAAAACCCTTGGCAAAATTGACAGAGTCGAACTATACAGTAAAAAAAATAATATTTATTTGTTTTGTTTTTTTGTTATTTTAAGTTAAGAGGATAGAGTTATCTGACATATTCAAATATTATCGGCTGATCATATTTTATTGATTATGCAGACTTTGTTATATTATCTGTAACACGTTGTACCGAACTCGGTACAATATTAAAATATTTAGCAGCCATGTTCATGGAATTAAAATTATCTCTTGGCCTGTTTCTGTATTTACGGATTTAATAGATCTCTTTTTAAATACTTTACACTTTCCTGTATTTCCTGCCTTACAATTCTGACTCTGTGTAACAACTTGCAGGTTAGATAAATGATTATTTTTGGGATTTCCATCAATGTGATCAACCACAATTCCATCTTTGATGACCCCATGAAAACATTCGAATATGAACCTATGTGAGAAATAGCTTTTTTTTCCCAATATTAAATCTAAAATAACTAGCATTATCAAGACTACCAACTGGTTTTTTCAATCGACAGTGCCTGATTACACCATCTCGAGACGCTTCATAATTTTTAATTATGGGATGCGTTACAAATTCGTTTTGCTCCATTTATATAATAATATTATTTGTTTAAATCATTGTTTTGAAATCTGGCCAGATAATCTTCTACGGCTTTTATAGGAGATTTACCTGACAATGTCAAGGTATTATTTTTTTTTGTCATAATATCGTTTTAATTCTCTATATTTTTTACCACCGCATTTTACACATAACTGAGTTTTTCCTCTGACTCCAACACCACATTGCACACACGGTTTTGGTCCTAGACTACCATTTTTAACGCTTTGCATATGGTAGCAGCAGAAGTCATTCACGCATGCTTTGTTACAAGGAGAAGTATATCCGATTTTGAGCCAAATACATCGATTCTTTGTTTGAATCATTATATATATACCAAAATTAAATTTAAATATTTGTCTTAATTATAATAATGGAGGAATTATAGGCCATTGAGCCTTCCGCAGTCTCAGCGGGAACTAGATTTGATCTTGACAGACTACCAGAATATAAATTTAGTGTATCGATGCAAGATCTAGCTTTAACAAATAAGGATATAACTAAACGTATCCGTGAAGCCAAGAAGGAATTTCGTGACGATGGTGCGGCTCATGTGTGGTCAACATTTAGGATCGGAAATATTGTCGATGCTGTAATGAATGACAGACGAGGAAGAATGATTATTAACCACCTTGATGTTCAAAAATATTTTATTTTAATAAAATTTATTGTAAGGACAGACGACGATACTTGGATTATTCGTGACAAGCGTGATCCAGTCCGCATACAGTCAGGAAATAATATTGTTCTCTTGAGTAATAAATCCAAGCCCGGAATACTGACTGGTATTGACAAACCGTATTATGAACGAAGATACCCTGTGACTGCGGTTGTCTATGCAATATATCCGCTGAATAATAAACCTAACGTTACGGATCTCAAACCGATGAGACTGTCAGAATCAAGAATAAACTGTGTAGCTGAACGAGTTACAGAACATTTCACAAACGCGATACGTGGTAATGGTTTAACAGATTTACGACGTAAAAAAATAAATACGTGGGCGGAAGCTGTTAAAGATACTGGAGCATCTATTAAAGATGTTGCTGAGCTAGAGAAGAAATTAAGATTTCCAATAGCAGTAAAAACACTAACCGGAGAAATTTTGTACAAACCGAAATATATAAAAAATGGAAACCCTATAACAATCATTGATCATAATGCACATGCATGGACTATGGCAGTAACAATATTTCCACGAGATAGAACGGTTAAATTTTATATTGGTCAT
Source organism: Megalonaias nervosa (assembly GCA_016617855.1). Taxonomy (NCBI): domain Eukaryota; kingdom Metazoa; phylum Mollusca; class Bivalvia; order Unionida; family Unionidae; genus Megalonaias; species Megalonaias nervosa. Next base: position 5,267 of record JAECUM010019108.1, on the reverse strand, counting down.
ATATTTGATTTTATCAGGAATATCAGTAAAAGTGATCCTGTATCTGTTTGGTTGTTTCAAAGTTCAGAATATGATTATTACAATCAGTTTGTACGGCCTGGTGGGGATATTTATCGTAGAGAATCTCTTCATGAAGAAATGGAACATCTTGCACAACGCCTTTGGCGTGAATATACTTCTGACGATGTCAAGGTTGGACAATTACTGAATAATTGTTTTACCGTTCGATCAGTCGCTGCTCACTTTGCTCAGGAAAAAAAATTCATGGAAACCGACACGATTGGAATTTCTTGAAGATGTCCAGAAAAGTTGTATAGAATATGGACACGGTGGATTATGGAATACTAAATACAAGTATAACGACGTTATCTCCGTTGATATGGTAGCGTGTTATCCTGGAAGTTTTCTTGGATACGGAGAATGTTCTGAATACTTTAAGAGATTTGGACATCCATCACACGAGATGACCAGAGTTGCGATAAACGGACCTTTACCAGATTTTGACTTAACCGGATTTGCCTATATACAATCATTTGAGTTTGCAGAAAATCTCCATCCGATTACTTATGCTTGGATTGGAAAACATTTTTCAGAAAAATGTTGGGTTCCAATAGTACTATTACGATATATGCTTGATGCTGAAATTTTAACATTATTGAAGGTAAATGAAGCGATTATATCGTATCGTCCACAGAAACAAGTTTGGTTACCAGAACCGGATAGACTTAATATTGATGATGCCAGGAAAGAATTTCCTGATCTTAACGAAGATGACATTGTTAAAATATATAAATGCAGGAAAGAAAGCGATGAGAAACTTGCAAAAGATCTTGGCAGAAAGATAATCGGTAAATTTACACAAGGAGGATCATATGATCATAAACGACACTGTACAAGATTAATTATGGACGATGCTGAACTCGATTTTATAATCGCTGATACAACGGAAAAAAACACATTTATAAACCGAAGTAATGCTTATTTATCAGACGGAACCAAACTAAGTACAATTGTGAGCTATCTTGATGGTGACTGTAGACACGGTGTCGTTAGAAATATTAAAACTGTTTATCTTAACGGATGCGGTGTTTCAGGTAAAACAACACGTGTGATTAAATTATTCATGAATAATAATTCAGATATAATTGTCTTGACACCGACACATAAACTCGCCAGGGAAATAAAAGAACGAGGAGTAAAATCATGTACATATCATAGTTTCTTTAGCTGGTGTGGAGACACATGGACTCCTGAGCGAATGGGTGAGAAATATATACCTAAATATATTATATGGGACGAGGTAGACACGGTGTCGTTAGAAATATTAAAAATATTTCTTGATTGGTTATTAACAAAGAATACTGCTGTAATAATGTGTGGTGATCATGGTCAACCACCACCCTTTATTGGACAGTCACCACATGAATGGCTGAAGAATAACGTAGATTATTATAAGGAAATAAATGATGACCATAGAGCTATTGATGAACCGCTGAAGGAGTTTAAAAGATTAATCAGACTACAACCAGAGTACAATGTGAAATAAAGCGAGGAGTAATTCCAGAGACTTCTATGAATGATTTTCTAAATTTATGGAAACCCGCTGATTTAATAGTTGCAAGTAGAAAGATAGTTCGTGATGAACTACAGAATAAATTATTTATATTACATAAAGAAAAATTTTCAGATCTACCTGTACCATTATGTTATCGCGCAGCAGATACTCGAGGACAAAATATTGAAGTTGAAATTCCTGGTGGTGGAATACAGAATCTTGTCTTGAATGATATTATTTTAGTCGATATTAATGTTGTTGAGAATGCGCTGAGTATGAATAAATCACCGTGGACGTTAGGATACGCTATAACTATTCACTCGTCACAGGGGTTAACTATTTCTGATACAAATATCTGGATTATAGATGATCGGATCGAATGGTCAAATTTAGTCTATCTTGCAGTTTCTCGAATTAGAAGAATATCTCAACTACATAGGGTTATTATGAATTTTACAGAAAATAATAATCAAACTGTTAATAATGACGTAATAAGAAAAAAACTATCTGGTTATAAGCAATGTGACAAAAAAAATAATCGTGACTTTGATATTGATACTGAATTTATTATAACACTAACATAACAACAGAATAATCATTGTGCAAGCTGTAACTGTAATATGTTATGGCAATATTCGAATAATAATCCAAGACAATTTACCGTAGACAGAATTAATAGTGATCTTGGACATACACGTAATAATGTGATGCTGACATGTCTTGAATGCAATCGACGTAGAGGTTCTGGTTATGTAATTGTATGTGGTGGTAATTGTGTGTCTTTAGGAATTACTTGTAATTGTTCACGTACAAATCCACGTTGAGGGGCTCTCGAATCTAATCTGTAGATTGGAGGTCTACCAGTGGATCTTACCACACTAGAAATTGTATGTGTAGTCACACTCCATATAGGATCAGTTGCTCTTTTTTACCACCTTCAAGTTCGCCAGGTTCATATAAATATCTTACAGTTACATTACCTAATACTGGTTGAGGTTGATGTCTGTCATTGCTACGGGGTATATATTTTTTTGTGATCGCATTAGAAGGTTTCATGGAAGTTGAACGAGTAATTTCATTATTTAACGCAGCTATCACACTTGGTAACCTTGTAACCCATTCACGAGATCTCTCACCGGACTTAAAGTTAGTAGATATTTCCTTTGCGTATTGGTATCCAAATAACCGCTCAGCAAGTGTTCGATTAAATCGTTCAACGATTGCCTGATCACGATGAATTTCAGTATGTCCTCGTCTGATTTTAACGTTTTATGTTTCTTCATCAACGATAATACTGCACCAAGAAATTCTTTGCCAGGATCAACTTGTAATAATTGTGGCCATCGTAGACCACCACGTCGATAAATTCGCTCAAACGCAGATGCAACTTCAGATGCTGTCTTTGTTGATAATGGTTCCGCTTCTTTATATCTACTTGCAACATCAACGACAGTTAATGCGTATTTGTACGTGCGTGATTGACGTCTGCTAATTTTAATGGTGTCATGTGGTAAAAACAAAATATCTGCTTGATGAACTTCATTAGGGGTACTGACATCAAAATGTGCATACTGAATTTTTTTAGGTGGTGGTAGATAAATTTGCCATATTGCCTGTCGTGCTACCCACGCTGCAGCAACATCACGTGAAACTTTTGCTGCTTCAGCAAGTTTACTAATAGCTGATCTACCTCTCCAATATCCTCTCGGGGAATAATAAATTCCATTATAATAGTTATATAATTAATTACCAGCCCCTAGCATTATTTTACCTTTCATAGCAGATTTTACTAGAAAACTAGCGAGTTTTTCTCTGAGAGATTTATTAGGTATAGAATTTAACGCATGAATCAATTTCACATCTGTGAGATGCCGTTGCTGCAAAATCTTTACTTTTATACGCAACATCATGAACATGACATGCTTGATCAATCTTATTTACTGGATGCTCTCCTGGTCTTGGTTGATCTTGATCATCAAGCCGGGTATCAAGTCGAGTTCCAGGACCACAATAATTATATCCAGGAAGATGTTTCTCGCCGGGGTATTTAGCCCATGGAACTCCTGGTAATTTCCCTAATGAAGCGGCTATATCTCCACCTGTCTTTGTTTTGACAAATTTGTATTTCTTCGTGCCACATTTAACGCATTTGCCTGTCAGAGCACGTTGTTTATTCTTCGTTGTTATTGTAGTTAATTCAGCAGTGGGTGTAGGAATTTTACACCGAACACAAGATAGACTCATATTATTTACTATATGGATATAATTGACTTTTCCGCGACACGAAAACAGGAACCAGTAAAACATCATCCAGCATTACCAAATTTGATAAGGATGATTATAATAGGTCCAACTGGATCAGGTAAAACACAACTATTACTAAATTTAATAATGCGATGGTTGAAATGGAGTAAACTGTATTTAGTAGCACCATCTGTAGATGATCAACACTGTTACGAAGTACTTAAAGATTTTAATGAAAATGCAAAATTGCTGAATGAAAACGGTAATGATGTTGTTGACTTTATTACCGATATTGATGAGGCCCCATCTATAGATGACCTAGATGGATTTATTAATAATTTAGTGGTGTACGATGACGTTATGCTGGACAGACAATCAAATCCAGCTAGAATATTTTCTCGAGGTAGACATAAAAACACGGACGTGATTTATGTTACACAAGATATACACAAATACCGAAAGTGATCAGAGACAATTGCAATATTTTAGTCGTTGTTTAATGGAGTAGATAATTATACTTTACAGAATATTTATTATACTTGGTGTTCAGGGGATATGGACATGATTAAGTTTAAATACTTCTTTTCAAAAGCACAAGCTGTTCCGTTCGGATTTATTACAATAAATTTACATGATCCAAGATCCAGATATCGTATAGGTCTAGATAAAATCTTTGGTTAATTATAGCAGCAGGCAGGGTGAAAAACAACAAAAATTAATTGACCCGGTAAGTAAACTAAACGCATTATAAAAATAAAAACAAAAAAGTCAAAAATAAAATAACAAAAAATGAGCTAACTAAAACGATTTAAGCAGCAGGCAGGGTGAAAAACAACAAAAATTAATTGTCCCGGTAAGTAAACTAAACGCATTATAAAAATAAAAACAAAAAAGTCAAAAATAAAGTAACAAAAATAACTGTCTGTTCCCAAAAAAATGTCTTATTTTTCATAGGTGGTTTTAGTTGTCCTTTATTTTTACTTCTAATAATAATAATAATAATGATGGCGGAGCGTTTAGCGGAGCCATTATTATTATTATTAGTAGAAGTAAAAATAAAGACTTAAAATACAATAAAAACTAAAATGCTATTTTCATATCCTCATGAAGGTTCGGTTTAGAGTTATTGACCTTATTTTTTTTAAGCCCCTGTAGGAATTTTTATTTTTGTGAAATAAGGTCAGGAAAAAAGTTGTAGGGTTCACCCTGCCTGCTGCTTTTCTTGATGACGACAAAGTCGCTGGTGATTTCTTCAGTTATCATAATCTATGATAACCCTATGTAGTTGATATATTCTTCTGACTCGAGATACTGCTAGATAGACTAAATTTGAAACATTCGATCCGATCATCGACAATCCAGATATTTGTATCAGAAATAGTTAATCCCTGTGACGAGTGAATCGTTATAGCGTATCCTAACGTCCATGGAGTTTTATCCATCTTTAATGCATTCTCAACAACATCAA